>CAJUYI010000119.1:217096-227801 GCA_910591695.1 Galerucella pusilla
CCATGGTCTCTTATCGTTTATGCCTTAGCGTTTCCAAGGTAATTTAAAAATATGTTCTGTGAATAAGTGAACTTGTCAATCTGACAGTTATAAAAATTGTCGAATACCCCTCAAAGTATTCATTTGCATAAAAAATTATCTCACAGAATAAACCTTGAACATTGATACATTTTAATAATTTTGCCATAACTTCCTCAAGCTAAAGTTACAACCGAAGTCTCTGATACCGTCGTTCGCTAAAACGGAGCTTGGCCAATAACAAGTAAGAGGAGGGAGTTTGAAAAGACAAGTGACAATGAACTTGAAGTAACTAATATGAAAAAGACTTGTCGGTAGAAATATTATACTGTTTTCAAAGGATAAACTTGGACAGGTGGAATATTTTATTTAGATTAGATTTAATTAGGTGCCCATCAGATCTATCGTGGTCCCCCGAATTTAGAAAACATTCTACAGACCGACTCTTTTTAAGTAGCCAATCAGCCACGATACTGAACCTTTCATGTAGTTTCTTGCCGGTGGTTTCTCACCGCCTAGTACAAGAAACCGCACATTCACCTGGGAGTCGCACCGACAGAGGATGTGCTCTGAATTTTCCTAAGGAGATAGCATCTCTACATGGCTGCGTCTATCAAAATCATCATACCTGTTAAGCTTACAGTACCCTGTTAGCACATCAACTTTGACAGTTTTCCTATTTTTGATTTTCAGGGCCTCCGTAAATGTTGACGAATGTCTTATAATAAACTGCTACGCAGAAGGGTTCCGGTCCATTGATTGTTCAATCCGCCAATTCTTTGCCCTTCCTTATGACTCGCGTGAACGGTACCAAGGCTCCTATGACCTTGCAATTGTCTCTAAGTGCGCTGAAGGCACTTATGTAATCTCATACTAGCTTGGAATATTGACCTGTATGAAATCAAGTACCAGTGCAGATTGGCTGTTGGTGAAGAGGGAAACTGAACGGTATGTCTTTTTCTACCTTTCAATTTTTCCAACACAGTGGTGAATCGCAGCTTGGAAAGTTGTGACGACATTACATAGGCTCATTGGAATTGCTATCCTTTATTTTAGCCCTACAATTTGGGCCCCTCCACTTGCCTCATTCTGTTATATTGTCCTTAAAAAATTCCTTGGAAATAGAAAAAAGGATTGTTTAATTTCTCAAAAAATGAGAACTGTATATTTAATCACCAGTAGGCCAACTAGAATCTTATTTCCTCATTTAAATAAATCAAATATCATTTTTGACAAAATAACACATATCTGGAAGATTGCTAGTAAGATCTGTGTTCAAGAATTTTAATAGCATAAAAGTCGAGTATCTCAATTATAAAGGCTGTGTAGCTATGTTCGGTATTTTAATAACCGTAATAGAATAGAATAACTTGTCTTAGGCTATTATTATGTCCTATAGAATGTGGTAACATTGTAATAAATATCTCTGTATCGAACGTGTGATTGAGAGGTTTTTATTGCTAAATAGTAGTTGTTTTTTCTTATGAGTGATATTCTCAAAATCAATCTTGAAATGAAATAATAAATGTAGGAGTCAATTATAGTCATGGTATACCAAACCACTTTCATTAACCAAATATAATATATTTAAATAGTCTAGGTACGTACGTCTAGGTCCTGGATATAAAATATAATTTTTTGAAGAACTGACCCACACTACAGTGAAATACAAATTACACATAAACATAGAACGCGTATGCTATATAAAATTATGACTGAATAGCACACATTTAATCTCACTTGTTAGTGCAAAAAATATTCAAATTCAACATGGATTTAGCAGTATTTAGTTCTTTCTATACTAATTCTTAATTCTTTCTCCGCTAGACTTGATTCTAGTTCAAATGGCCTAGAATCATTTTGGAATCAGATAATCAATTGTAATAATCATTATTGAACAAAATATTACAGATAAAACCAAAACGTTGATAATTATTCGAAATATAACGAGGCTACATCACTGCTGGTGTTGCTTAAGGAAGATTTAGGTGGCGTCATCCTACTAGAACAGCGGAGACTCAGACGGTGGGCTGGGCCTTAACGGGAATGCGGTGCTCTAGATAGAGTTGCATAACCTAATAGTGATCGTTCTGCTATATAATTATAATAATATCATAATGGTAGAATTTGTTATCTCTAAGATCTATTCACTATCTAGCTGTCAATAACGTGAGACAACTCTTCCCATTTCCGGAGACAATTCCAAACTTTTCCGGAGACAATTCGACACCTTTCCGGAGACAACTCTACCCTTTTCCACGACTACGACCTGCCTTACACCGTCCTAATTCCAAATAGAGATGAATGGGTCCTCCGTAAGGATGAACTATTAAGAGCAGACAGCTGTTGGTACACAGACGGCTCAAAAACACCCTCAGGCTCTGGTGCAGGTGTATACGGGCGCAGACCTAGGACAGAAATTTCAACCTCTCTAGGATCCTATGCAACCGTATTTCAGGCGGAAATTTACGCCATTGTGTCATGTGTGGAAAAATTTTCTCGGACAGCCAAGCGGCTTTAAAAGCACTTAGCTCTCGCCGTGTAACGTCGAAATTGGTTTTAGACTGCCAAAAAAGACTCTCCTCAATAGGAGAACTCAATAAAGTATTGCTGGTCTGGATCCCTGGCCATTCTGGCATGGAATGAAACGAGAAGGCAGACTTTCTTGCAAGGGAGGGTGCCGCACGTGTTTCTATCGGACCAGAACCTACAATTGGCATCGCAATAAGTTTTGCCAAACAAACACTGAATACCTGGACAGCAAGAAGAGCTTTAGACTTCTGACATAATTTACCAGGATTGGTTCATTCAACGGCTTTTATACATCATTCGAAGTATGTCTCCAAACAAATGTTAGAATATAGCAAACATGACCTACGTTGTCTAACAGGCCTTTTAACAGGCCACTGTCATCTGAATCATCATATGCTAAAACTTGGACTCTCTCTCGCCCTCGGACCTGAAATATCATTCACCAAATAAAATAATCGGCTTTGTTAAGAAGCTGAATTTGTTTGGTGAAATCTGAATAGGTGTGAGCCGCAATAGACTCTTGCGAGTCGCAGTGGAGGGCCTTATAGACCCACTCACCACAAACCTAACCTAACCTAACCCTTTTCCAGAGAAAACTCGGCCCCAATAAAATTACCTGCCCTTCTTCAGAGACAACTCGGCTCCTCCCCTTCCTTTTCAACTCAACTTGCCTACTCAAACAAAATCTCCATTTACTAAATCCTGCTCTCAGCGCAAAGCCAAATTCAAATTTGTCTTGGTGCTGTCTATCTAACTTCAGTGCAAAAACTGTGAAAATAACAAATAACTATTTATATCCATATATAGGAGTTAATCCATTTCTCAACTGGGGTTAAAATCTAAAACCTAAATAAGATCGAATTGACTCATAAATTTCTTCATTAGACTTTATTATTAGATATTCAATGTATATCATACGTGTTATTATAGCTTCCATCCTCAACATAACAAACGCATTATTAGGAATTCAAATCACTATCTAATTTGAATAACTTCCAATAAACAATAGTTAAATCTGGAACTGGAACAAGTACCCTGGTCTTATCTTGGACCGATCTGAACTCTGGAGTTCTATTTTCAGTATCGATTGTTGTATTTCTATTGCTAATGGCCTTGTAGTTTGAAATAGATCTGACTGCTTGATATTCGTCCAAAGGGTACCTAACCAATATTGGCTTAATTATTTTTGATGGTGCAGAAAATAATAATGTATAAGTTTTTGTCAGAACGATTATGGTTAAAAAAATTGTGTGTGAGCTCCGACGCACGACTGGAGTTTACCTCAATATAGGCCAAGAGCTGGGTATTTTTCGTAAAAAATGTACGGTAACAGGTATTTTCTTTTTTGAACATGGTCAGTGGTGTCCCCTGAATGTGAATCCAAGTTGGCGTCATGGGGGGGCTCCACTTCAGCCGCCATCTTGAAAAACACGTTTTAATAAATATCTCGCGAACCGCGCATCGTACGACAAAAGTTGTTGGGATCATTATTATAGATAATAATATTTGCCCCTTTTTTTTATCAATGATAAATTGAAAATTCTTTTGAAATAGAAGAATTTGAAGGTTGGTATCCAATTTGTAGTACAAAACTGACGCGTCTACGACAAACGTACCGGTCACAGGGCTGCAAGCATGCGCAGTAACTACATATTGCTTAGGCTTCGCATGTTGAAGTGCGCATGCGTCTATGCAGCCTTCAACCTTCTATTCGATGTGACTGAATGTGAAGAGATTAGCTCAGTGTGTGGCATACTGAGCTTACAACCAAGAGGTCCTAGGTTCGAAGCCCGTTTTGGACCTGGGTTTTTCCCCTTTCTCGGAACTAGCCAAACGTTACACCCATGCTCAATCCCTTAAGAGATGGGATGGAATCAAAGGATGCAGTCTTGCCAGGATCACCCTGGGCGACCCTGGAAAGCTGGCGCCGAAGAAATACTTGGCGATGACCAGGAAAAACCTACGTTTAACAGTAGGATTTCTGACTGGTCACTGTCAACTAAGGAAACACCTCCATACTATGGGGTGGGTGGACACACCTCTATGCAGGATGTGTGAACAGGAAGATGAAACTGTCAGGCATGTCTTATGCGAGTGTCCGGAGTTATCGTCAATAAGAGAGTGTGTGTTCGGTGAGTCTTGGCCTACACCTGCCGATATAAAGGAGATGTCTCCTAGTTATCTGTCCACTTTCCTGAGAAGGACAGGATGGACAATGACCTAGGAGGACAACTCCTCGGGAGGATGTACAATGGGTCACATGTGGCCTAAGTGCTGTGAGCCTACACACCCACCCTCCCCACTCTACAGATACAGATACAGATTCCCCTTTCTCAAAAAAATATTTACACGTGCTTATAAATCTAATAAGTAACGAGAGAAAACTAGACGCATTATAATATATTGGAAAGAACAGAATTATAACACACAATTCGAAAAATAAATACAATTTCCTCCATATCTGACAACATGTAGTTACTGTTCATGCTTGCAGCCCTGTGACCGGTACGTTTAACGCTAAGTCACAAACAGGCGAGGGAACGACCATTATACAGCATTATAATCTCGTTATAATCTCATTTACAGCGTAATAGCTCCTAAACTATAAATGCTACGGAAAAAATTTCCAATAAAATTTATAGAAAATTTCATGCTTTTCAATTCAGTTACCACCATTTTCAATTTATCATCGACCATTAACTAAATATTTAGAAAGAAACATATTGAAAAAAGTTTGGAGCGCCATAATTAAAAACCTATGCGTTATACAAAAAAAAATTTGAATAAAAAAGATGGCAAATATTATCTACAATAATGATCTCCACAATTTTTGTCGTACGATGCGCGGTTCGCGAGATATTTATAAAACGTGTTTTTCAAGATGACGGCTGAAGTGAAGCCCCCCATGACGCCAACTTGGATTTACATTCAGGGGACACCGCTGAACACATTTGAAGAAGAAAATACCTTTTCCCGTGCATTTTTTCAGAACCTACTTTTTGTCTAGGGCTCTTGGACTAATAATTTTATTATGTAATTAAACTATACTATTTTTTACGGACACGGAACTGTATTGAAGGTTATACAATGTCACATTATAACAAATGAAAAAATATATCATCTTGTCCAGGATTCGAATCTTACGTTTACAATTCTCAATTTTTGATGACACATGTGTAAAATTTCGAATTAATCTCGCCAAAGTGAAAGGTGCGCAAATTGGACAAAGGAACATAACGCCTCCCTTTTAGTTGACACTCGATTTTACCACTCGTAAAACTTTCATACCGGCGCGGGGGCTAAATATGAAAATCGTTTCTTAAACTACGCTCTCCTCCACATTTGCAACGATTTTATTAGTCGACAAATTTTGTAAAGCTCTGTTTTCCACCGATCGGATAAATTCTTCAACGAGCTATCGCTTTTATATTGAAATAATTACTGTATTATCATAATTTCTGCTATAATAGCATAATGAAAATATGAATATTTCTAAAGAAACAGTGATTTTAACGCTTCTACAATATCAGGCTCAAGATAAAAACTTGCTCCTTCAATTAGCACTGGAGTCTGAAATAAGGCGTAAAAAGTTATTGTCATGTTTAAAAATAGATAGTATGCAGGATTTCACTTTATTTGGATTAAAAAACAAACCAAATACTGAATTTACCACAAAGAGCTTATACTTGCCGCTTACATGAACAACATTTAATTCTTTTTCAAATCCACTTTCATCATAAGGTATAAGATTTCCTCACTATTTTTTTTTTATGAAAGTAGAACTGGAAGAGATCAGCGTGAAAGACTCCAATTTCCAAGCTCTACGTTGTGCTGGCAAACAGCGGAATTTATTCGTGAATGTGTGCGTGCATAAATTCGACGCTAAAATTTCACTTTCTTTTCCTCACTTTATGTACTTGCTTGTAGACCCTTAAATTCGACGCTGTATTATTTTGTATAGAAATATCAGAAAATAAGAAATAGAAAACTAAAAAAAACAAGAAAACCTAGGCCCAAACCCGGTTGATCAAAGTGTAACTATGTATAAAAATATCAGAAAATGAGAAATAGAAAACTAAAAAAAAACAAGAAAACCCAGGCCCAAACCCGGTTGATCAAAGTGTAACTATGTATAAAATATCAGAAAATGAGAAATAGAAAACTAAAAAAAGACAAGAGAACTCAGGCCCAAACCCGGTTGATGATCAAATATAAGCTTAATCCTTGAAGGACATAATCCTTTCGTCATCGTCCAATTTAAGGGTGTCTCTTTTGGGCTACAGGTAGTTAGCGTCCAATTTGAGGCTGCCCGTGAATGTATGAAACTGATTCCATTATGGACATAATATTCTATCTAGGAAATAATTGATGTTAGGTAAATTTTTCGACGTGCCTCCCGGAATATATATTAAGTTGAGCAAATGAATGAAAAGCTGATTGTATCACGTTGCTCCAATATTGAGCTACAAATACTTCACATTCCTCTATTAGTCCATACGATCTGTCACACTCCATGTACGTGTGCCCATGCTCCCAAAAAGTATGGGGAATATCTTCGAAACGAGTATCTTAGACCAAAAAGTTTGTTAATATCTTTGTTTTTGTTTTCGCCCCCACATGAATCACTGTTGCCGACGATTATTTTCATATTTGGTGGATATTTGACATTAAACATAAACCTTCTTCCCGAATCCCATGGAATCAATCAATACTATGGTTAGAATAAAAAGGGTGGAAATTTATTCCCAAGTTTTTTTTACTGGACAAAAGATGTCGCCAGGTGTACTTGAAATTACTTGAATCATTTTTATTCTAATAAATAGGTATAGCATTTTCAAGATAACGTAGTAATCCTATAATTTAACCAAACTGCACGTGTACCTACCCTATATTATGATGTATGTATAACGGTGGGTAAAAAAAAACAATTTTTTCCCTTAGTTTCCATGAAAATATCGTCTAGACCGACTACGAAAAAAAATTCTGGTAAATTTTGAGCCCTAATATTAATATTGAGAGGTGACGCATCCTACTGTTACGATCTCAGTCATTCAGAAGCCGGTCCTGTAGCAAACTATGAATGCGACCTTCCTAGAAAGGTTCTCGAACAGGTAATGTTCGAGACTGTTCTCAAACAGCGTATAAGGCGGTGAATTCAAGAAAGCTCTAGAAATTCGGGGGACTATATATACGCGGGTTTTCGAGTGATGGGAGAAGTTGTTCAGTATACAGTGAATCGGTAAACAGTTTAAGTATACAGTGAGTGAACAGAAAGTGAATATAAATAGTGTTGAAGATAAATTAGTACAATTATTATACCGAGTGTAGATAAATTAATAGACATTGAGTAGTGTGTATATAAATTAAGTTTATTATAGTGTGTAAGTGTTTATTCAATAAATCAATAGTAATTAGCCATAGCGAGTGTATAATTTTATCCCACGGTAAAAACAGTTTAAAAACACTACACTACTTTTTTATTTCCCATTTAAATGACATGAATTTTTTTATTTGGATTTTCAACGCAATTGAACGAATAAATGTCTCGTGAAAATCAAAACATAGTCTTGTAGGAAATTTAACGATCTACAAAAATGGTCTAAGTCGCTAAGTTGACTAGTTTAAAAGTTATTCGAGGTTAAAAGCAACCCTAAATTTTCATTCCACAAAATCTACATTCTTCTTGTTCCAGTATTTTTTTTTCGAAATTTCTTTTGCTACCTAGTGTAAAACTTAGGACCATTGTACGCAGTTAGCACTAAATATTAGACACTTTTAGCTTGTTATAAGTTTTTACTCGTATCCGCATCCGTATTGGAGATACGTTGACGTAAAGGAATTGTCGAGAAAACCTTTTTAGCAGAAAACGTATCGCCTCGTTCTGTTTTTAATTGTATAACCTCAAAGTTTTTTTATTTTACCTTTTTATATTTTTGTAAAACATAAAATGGGGGCGATATTAAATAATCCATCGATCCTAGACGAGGAAGATGATGTAATATAGCACTAATAGCACGGTATACTGACTTTGGTCGGGATACGGATACGTTTAAATATACGGAGTAGGGTACGTAACAATACTTTCAACGCATCGTATAAGCTGAGACGTAACGGGTCTACACATGCGCAGTTCGTTACGGATACGGATACGTCAGAAATTTAAGACAAGCTAAAAGTCTCTAATACTTGTACGCGAATAGCACGTACGTGAATAGCACTATTTTGTTCTGTCCTATAGGCATTCAGATTCAATCAATACATAAGTAATACTTGTTTGAACTTTTTACCATAATTGGAAAGGTTAACCGCACGAGCTGGAAGGGCATGAGGTAAAAAGACAATTTTTATGCATTTGTTGCATACAAAATTTTTTCAGCACCATACAAATAATAAAATCAATTGCAAAATTAATTTAAAACATCGTTTTTGTAACTTCGATCAGCTTCACTTATGATACAATTAGTTCTATGAAAAATATATTATAGAAAACAAATAATAATCACTTCTAGTGCTGACTGTATATATTTTGTTACTATTTACATAAAGTGTTTTTTAGGTCGTCAACACTAAATGCGTAATCAGAATTGATAACAGATTATTTTTATCAGCTTTGACCTCGTTAACTTTAAATTTGGATATGTATTTATACAAGTGAATGTATTAATTTCCAGTTCCTAAAAAAATATCATTATTGTTTTAATAATTACACTAATCATATATTGAATGCATAAAAAAAGGAATTGCCTTGGTAAAATGCAGGTAAAATAAAAAATATTGCAATGTTCAGTTAACATGGAAATGAAATTTTGCATATGTATATTCCAAGTTCTAGTTATAATAAATAACTACTGAACTTCTTTCAAATAAGTTAAAATTACTACCTATATTTGTGCACCCGTTGGAACCTTTAAAAGCATAGACCTAGTGAAGAAAGTTATCATTTTCGTTCCGAATGCGTTCTCAATCAATTCGCACGTGAAGTGGGATCTCACACTTTCATGTGAATTTGCAAAACTGTACCCAGTTTTCAATATATGTATTGCATACAAGGACAATTTATACAGGAAGAAATACTTATTAAACCAATATGTTAATAGTCTTATTGGTTGTTACATGTATTGTTGATAAAGTGCTAAGCTTTTGGTTTTTAAGTTTTTTAGACACTTTCCACTATATTTATTTTTAGTTACTAACAATATTTTACACTGTTTACAAAAACGAGACCCGTAAGTCACATGTTTTTTGGTATCTGTAAAACAAACACAGTGTTTGGTAATAATGTCAGGAAATAACTTATTTTCAATTTCCATTTTACTGTAGGAATTCTACAATAAATAAAATTTATACCCTGTAATATTTTTATATTCTGACATTTGGAAAAATGTTTGTTCTATTTTTTAGTGTTTGTTATTTTATTTTGATAATAAGCTGTAATATAATGTAGTGACATTGTTAATGAAGATTGTATGCAATTTATTACTTACTTTCGAGTATAAAACAGTTGTCTGATGATGAACTGGAAAACAGACATTTCAACTGGATGATTGGGTGGAATGTATGGAATACATACTTACTATAGATCAGGTGTTGGGATCAGAAATTAATGTGAATGAAGTACATCCAGAACCGTTTCTAGCCATATGGCCTGTTACACTATTTTTAACTTAAGAAAGGTTGTTCCGATTTTAATAGTCCCTTATTTAATGGATAACCTAACCTAACCCGAAAAATTAAGAAAACTAACGGAAAAAAATTTATATTGAAAATTCCACACATGTGATTTTTAACCAATCAGAACGTGTATTTCTGTCAGATCACCATCGCTACGGATGAATTTTATCGGAAATTTTTTCCTCGTGGGTACCCAACAGCGAATTATACTGGAAATTTTTTTGACGTTAATAATGACAGAATATTTTTCTTGACAATCTAATTTTTATTTGTTCACATGATAATTTTGATTCATTTCAACTACAAGCTTGTTTTCTAAATTTTTTGGACCATTTTATGATAAATGTTTATATTAAATACGCAATTATTAAATACTATGGCAGGTTGATTGGAAGTTGCTTGTTATTGATTTAGAGATTCAATTGGTGTGGAATTTTCTTACCGAATACTACACAAGGTCAAATTCAATTCGGATATTTTTTCT
>CAJUYI010000119.1:237801-262464 GCA_910591695.1 Galerucella pusilla
TAAATTAGGATTCAATAACTATAGGTTAGGTTTATGGTGAGTGGGTCTATAAGGCCCTCCAATGCGACTGGCAAGATTCTATTGTGGCTCACACCTATTCAGATTTCACCAAACAAATTCAGCTTCTTAACAAAGCCGATTAGTTTATTTGATGAATGATATTTCAGGTCCGAGGACGAGAGAGAGAGACCCTGCCAAACATAAGATACCTGATTCAAGCCGCGGCGGGGCAGGCACAAATTATATGCGCTGCTATTTCATCTTTCAGACAAAGACGGCAAGTCGGATTTTCCGACAGTCAAAGTTTCAGCATATGATTATTCAGATGACAGTGGCCTGTTAATGGGCCTGTTAGACAACGTAGGTCATGCCTGCAGTAGTCCAACATTTGTTTGAGACATTCTTCGAAGGATGTATAAAATACTTTGAATGAACCAATCCTGGTACATTATGCCAGAAGTCTAAAGCTCTTCTTGCTGTCCAGGTATTCAGTGTTTATTTGGCAAAACTTATTGAGATGCCAATTGTAGGATCTGGTCAGATGAAAACACGTACAGCTCCCTCCCTTGCAAGAGAGTCTGCCTTCTCGTTTCCTTCCATGCCAGAATGGCCAGGGATCCAGACCAGCAACACTTTATTGAGTTCTCCTCGATGGGAGTAGGAGCTGCAAGGTAGGAATGGGACAACGGATAATTTTCGAGTAGTCTTGTCAAAGCATGTCATAATTTTACAAGCCATTGTGCAGTAAGTAGAGTAAATATTGTTACAAAACTTTGGTGAAATGTGGCCTGATATGTTTGAGGTTCATTTTTATTTAACTTATTTTATATATTTTATGAAAGCTGCAATATGACAGTCAGTGGCCCACAAATGGATGAGATAGTGGCAGCTCGAAGCTGCTGTGGTGGACTGGCGTATAGAGATGCAGATTCTGTCACTCAGAGGAAAAAAACGGCACGGCACATTCTATGTCTATAAAAAGCAACTGGTGAAGAACTAAATGAAACATTGAGACTCAAAGCTAATTGACTTCATTAAGATAGTCGGACTGGGAGAAGTAATTTAGAAAAAGAGGATCCGGAAAGGCTGCAGTGTAATAAGGCCAGTCGCTATCTCATAAGATCTACTATAACTACAACTACCGAGAAGATGTCAATGAAGCAGATGTACTTGCTTCAATGAAAACATTTACCTAAATTGCTCCGGCATTGAATTAGGATCTTAAGAAACGATTGTGCCATGAATCATTTTGGAATCAAAGAAATACATTCACCTTATCGGATGAATAAAGATGTAAATTCATTTTATTAATTGTATTTTTTTATAACTTTACCTTTTTTGTTACAGATAACGCGATGAACACTACAATTAAAACGAGAAGCTGACTAAGAAGATACCTTCATAACTTCACCCCTACGAACGAAATTTTCTAAAATTCGCGTTTTCCAATTCAACTTTCTTCGCGTGTAAATAACTTTTCTTCCCAATGACTTAGTGTAGCATAAAAGATATTGTCATTTAAGGAATGTGAATGTAAATACTTTTCACCTCATATAATATTCATCAACTAATTTTAATAGTAAAACTAATTCGTCAATTTTGATATTATTATATCGTAATTTATATTTATGCAAATAATAATTGTTCGTGAACGAATTAGAATAACTGCTTCCGTTCGTATTCTGGGGTGATTTTTATTAGGAACTACCAACGTTACCAGTTCGTTAGTCTGCTGGACCATATTTCAAATAAAAGGTAGGACACTTTTTACATTCCTAAGGCACTTGTTCTTTTGTTATTGACAAATAAATTGAAAAAAGGCTTCCCAACTGAAATGCCAACAAGAAATTTAGTAGCTTATATATCAAGGAACCCTACCAGTCACTCAAAGAGCGCTAAATATATAATAAGTAAAGAGCTTCCCAGGGTAAAATCAATATTATTCTCTGGTCACGAGGGGTGGGAATATTATTTCACAATAAAGTTGTGTAGCCGCTTCGGAAATTTCCGCATTTTTTTGTAGCAGTTTCGGCTTAAAGTTGAGCAATGCTGTGAATGATTACCTAATTCCATCAGAGGTGTATATACTCGTACTGATTTTTGATAGATGGAACACCCCTCAAGCGGTTCTGTCTAGGTCCTAGGGTAAACTATATACAGGATGCTGAAATTGGCATTATCCCCATATACAACTGACTGAAACTTTAGAAATACCATTTAAAAACATAACTAAACTTTATATGGAAACATGGGGAGAGTAACTTAATTGAAATTTGGAATAAAATATGGGGTGTGCCATTTAAAAACAATATGTTAATAACACCCTGTATATACAGTGTGTCGCAAACTCGAGGCGTTTCAATGGGATCTCGAAAACTGTAAGAGATAGAGAAACGGTTACATTGTGGCAAAGATGCGTATTCAATGACAATAATTAGACTCGATCAGATTTCTAATATTTTCTTGAGGCAATAAAAAAATTACAAATCCATATTGAAAACAATTTATTACAATTATTACTTTTTCAAATGAAACTAACTGTTTCTAAATAATTTCACTTTAATGAAAGAATATAAATGAAAATTTCAAATAACTTTCATCTATATCTCCACACAGTTCCACGCAGTAAATTCAATTATGATGATATTAAGAGTTTGATGATGACTATTTGAAAACAAAATAAGTACTCAAACTTAATATATGCTATGGTACCTACAATGGAATAGGCGTTTTTTTCTGTTTAAAAAATTCCAGGTACGTATTTAAAGAGAAAATAAGTTGAGGATGAATGTGGGAATTCGAAAAGTCAGATGGATGGAGATAAAATGATTCAATTACCTCGAAAACAAAAGAGCCTATTATCTGATCGCTAACACCGTTTTTCTATCTCTACCGTTTTCGAGTTCCCAATGATACGTTTAGAATTTGGGAAACACGATTCAAAAAATTATTTCAAAATGTGCAGTCTCAAGTTGCCTATAATTTGTGTTAGTAAATTTTTTATGTACTCCACAATAAATAATATATATATATATATATATATATATATATATATATATAATCAAATTCCCTTCTACCTTTCGGTGTAGGGTATTTTTCAAATTTTCAAGATTCAACAAAAATTTTCCATTCTTTCCTTCAATATTTTGGCTATGTTGTTATCCCAGGATTCTTTGGGTCTACCTCTGTCTCTTTTAACAATCACATTTGCTTCCCATACATTTTTAACTAGTCTAGTATCCTCCATTCGCTGTAGGTGTCCTCACCAGTTCAGTTGTTTTTCTTCTATATAATCTAGCATGGACTTTATTTCTAGCTCCTCTCTTATGTCTACATTCTTTATCCTATCTCGTTTTGTTATTCCTTTCACAGATCTCGGGTATTTCATTTCTATAGCTTGTATTCTACTCTTCATTTTCTGGTCTAATACACACGTTTCGCTGCCATAAGTAAGTATCGGTCTGAAAACTGTTTGGAATACTGTCATTTTGGTTCTTTTTAAGATTTCCTTCTTATTAATAAATCCTGGTTTCAGCATGTGGTAAGTTTCTATGGCTTTTCCTGTTCTTTCCATAATATCCCTATCTTGTTTACCAGTGCTGTCAATTGTTGTTCCTAAGTATTTAAAGTGGGTAACCTGTTGGATTATACTTTCGTTAATTGTTATATTCAACCTTCCTTGATTTTTTGCTATCATCATTATTTTTGTTTTATTTGCATTTATTTTCATTCCATTCAATTTTAGAGTTCTATTCCATGTGTCTATATTTTTTTGAAGACCTTTCTCTGTATTGGCCATTATAACTAGATCGTCAGCAAATGCACATTCACGTATCTTAACTGGTCTAAGTTGCTTCACACCTTCAGAAAGTTCCTGTGTATTTGTTTTTGTTTGCTTTATTATGTGGTCCATGGAAATATTGAATAAAGTAGGGCTTAGAGCTCCACCTTGTCTTAATCCCTGTTTTGTCTTAATCCCTGCTTTGTCACAATAAATAATACTACGACTATTGCCGCACCCTGTACATTAGAGGCTATAGAAAATTTAAATCGATGGGTGATTATTATTTTTAAATAATAAGTTATTACCAAAGTAAAAAATATATGAATCTGAACATATCCGTGGTCGGAGAAATTAGATACTTAAACATAAATTGAATATATGATTGGAACTTAAAAAATTAAACTGTTGAAACATACAGGGTGGCCCACCGTATACGCTTGGATTAATTAATCTCTCTGATATTTTTTAAAGTATTTTCTAAAGTAATTTAAATTCCGTGTTATGCTTCGGACACCATAAAAGTTGCAACTTAATACTCTGTCACATATAAACTAGCTGAGCGTCTTGAAATATTCAATATTCGACAGTAAATGATTGCTTCAAACACAACCTCAAATGTCAATAATAAAATGGCTCTCGGCATTAAAGGGTTGTTACGAGGCGACAAACAAGACCGATATTGGTTTCTGTGCAAGACAGTTGGCAAACTTCACGCTGATGCTTCCCTTTATGTGAAACAGAGTCTACAACTCATTTCTTTCCTTTTCGACTATTTTTCAATTTCATATTAGTTGATATTTAAAAAATAATACATTCCACTGTTTTGCAGATACCTTGTATAGTTTTAAAACGTTGCCATTATTTAACTAATATTTTTCATTTGAAACATTTTTTGATAACTACCAATTAGATGAAATAAATCAAAACATGTACCTACTGTGTATGTTTCAACAGTTTAATTGCTTTTATTTCAAGAAAAGGAGTGAAAGTTGAATTTTTGATTCTAAAAAATTCAGAGATTTTTTTTTAAACATATATTCAAATTATGTTTTAGTGTCTAAATTTTACAAACTACGGATCTGTTACTGTTTACTGTACAGTGAGGAATTTATAAACTTTTATTATTAATTATTAAAGGCCAGATGTCGTATCAATGAAAAATTGTGAGATGTTCTAAAATATTTGATGTGTTAAGTAACCTTTAAAGATTTTTCGTGGATTCATCTTTAATATTATCCAACTGGCTATACTTAAAAATAATTTTGCAATTACACCATGAAAATGATTCATAGTTTCTTTGAACTTGATTTTTATAAACAAAAATATATCATCAGTGTACCGTGATGTGTTACTGCGTCTAATTTTAAAATTTTTAGTCTGCCTTCAAACCAACTGTTACACAACATACCTACAAAGTAAAAGTTTCGTGTCGGTACATACACCTATACTATGTGGCACCATTTCTACAAATTTTCATGGGTCATTGATATGCTAATTTACTGGAACTCTTCTTAAAAACCAATGCTTGCTTGCTTGAAACAGAAAACTGAACACAACCACTTCCATCGTCTACAACAGAGCTGTCCATCTAAAGTGTCCCTAGGGCAGCTTTAGAAAAACTGCGGTTTGGAGAGATGCGTTATAACTTTTGCATATTTGGTATGCAACTCTCAGTGAGTTTCAATAAATATGGCATACAAAGAAAACATTCGTTCGTATCATTTTAATTAATTCAAGAATATCCTCGAGAATATCAAATAAGAAAAATAAAGGTGATCAATTTATGAAGTTGGGTTTCAGCAATACAGGAACATTTGTCAAACCCCATTAGTCTGTCACAACGGCCAAAACCTTCAAAAATATCCGTATAATAGTGAGGGATAAGAATAACATGTATTTTGCTGTACAAGACGTTTTGACTAGCTACGACAGAACGGCACAGGCATAGCGAAAGATATAATCATTTTTTAACCTTGTCACGCAGTTTTTAGGATACATTTTTATGAACATGGTCCATCCGTCTTGCAATTGTCTAATGCGAAATTGAGACTGTTGCGTTGCGGCAATATTTGTTTCATTGAATTGTGTCATTCTGTTGCCGCTGCAGCCCACGCATCACCTAAAGAAGAACTGCTTAACGCATTACGTACATGGCAACACTCAGAAAATCTTATTAGTGAGTTTTCAGATTTGGCTTTGTATCCAGTATCCAGCAACAGACTTCAGAGATCAGCAATAGTTATCAAATGACCAGCTCAGGCATAAAATCGAAGAACTGCTAGCAACTGATTCATGGGAGACACGCTGTTATTTCTGTATCAATAGCTAATCATTTGATCTTTCTTAATTAGGTAATGTTCTACTCGAAAATTATTTTTAAATCCAAAACTTCGTTTATCAATACCCAGGTGTTGCCCACAACTCTTTTGCATTGCCGGAAAAGCCTAGTCGCCCTGTTATTAATTTTCCAGGTGTGTCTTCCAATTTAGTTTGGATATTTAACCTTTTTGGGAGAACTCTTCTATTCGTAAAAGAAACTAGCTTCGGTTGTTTTTTCTGGATCAACTGAAATGTGCTTTTCAAGGGACCATTTCTCCACAATTCGTAGTGCTGCTTGCAGGACAAATCCCTGCGTTCTTATGCCTTTCACAGTCTGATTTTTGTGATTCTACTACCGTCATGTCCCAACGCGCTCACGTCACCAAAGCGAATATACTCAGACGCGCTAACTCCCTAACAATTCGCACCACGACGAAATATCATGTGACGTTTTTTATCGCAAATTTTTCAGATTCGTTCCGAATTTTCAAATAGTTCTGCTTTAAAATACATTGAATAACCTCTTTTTTAAAACGATGCTTTTTTTGTTTTGTTTTTGTTTTTTTCAAAGTTTGGGTTCAGTTGCGGGGGAAATTTTTGTTAGAAAATTTGTATTCAGTAACCCGGAAAACATAAAACAATCCTATATGCAAAAATACCATTAATTTTGCAACCAAAAAGTATTTGGCAGCACTTGGACTAACTTGGTAGCCTGCTTTTGCTTTGTTGATTTGAAAGTGGTTTCTGTAGAAAATATTGATATTTATTTTTTGATTCTACTTTTCTCATTATTTCGGAATCTTTTAGTTGTTCCATTCTCTCCAGAACCATTCCTAATTACTTATACTCTGTTCAATATTATAAGTTAAGACAATAATGTTATTAAATAAATGCTTTATTACAGAAGACGTAAGCTATTATAAAAATTAAACACGTACACTATTGTTTCTTGTCTCATAGCAAGTGTATGTCCCTAAGGTGGCCTCAGACAATTATAAATATACTAGCATCGTTTTAAAAATACATGCTGCTTTAAACAATTATTATTACTTGAATTTTAATTTCGAAGCCAAATCGCTTAGTATCTATACAGTATTTGGCAACTAAACGAAGAACGTTTGTGTCAAACGGTTCCTTTCTAAGATTATTCGGTTCGTATTAACAGAACTATATGCGGGAATCACCGAATTTTCTTAATGAATATGAAAGTGACAAAATATTCCTTTTCAAATGTAAAATTATGTATATCACAATCTACATTTCAATTTTGTATAAGGACTTTTCCATTTTTCACGTGTTACATGGCACATGAAATTTATTTTAATTAGATATATTATACCAGTTTGCAATTTTCATTGGAACAATAGGAATAAACATTCTGGTGAGAAAGTAGTGGAAACTAATTATGTACGTATATGTTTATACGGGGTTGGGAGAAGGTATGGAACCAAGTAAATATCTTTTACACGAAAAGAACGATATTCATGCAGGTAAGTGCAATGGAACAAGATGCATCTGATGTACATTTTTTTTAATAATATACTTGCCACCAACTTCTTTAATTTAAATGGGACACACTAGTAGTTCCTTCGGACCTATTTCGTGGAGGAGACATAAGATATCCGCAGACTTCGGTGATTTTCTGCTATCTAGCAGTCTCCCAACGACTGTGTCCTAAAGTATATGAATGGAGGCTGCTTCTTTTATTCCAAACAGTTCACATCGTTCTTGCCTTGGATCTTGATCCACCAGTTTGAGCTGTTGCGAACTCTACCATTGGCGATATCGCATCAAGAACTGGCTCAACACTCACAAGATTCTTTAGCATAGAGGCTCCGGTGACATGTTGAAACGATTGCTCAAAACGACGGCCTCAGTTTCAGTGCTGCCGCGACGGCCTCTTCACTATCACTATCACTCCAGTGATCCATTGCTCTGGTAAAGTCCTAAAAGCTAGTATAACTGAAAGTACAAATCCCCACAGAGCGCTATGTAGTTTTTATAGGTTTATATGTACTACTTATCTATTATCTTGGAAAATCCCCTTTACCTTCCCTCAATTTAACCCAACCCGATGACATGCTTTCATCATATCACCCACTCTCTGACACATCACGTTCGGTGCCTGTGTTGAGCAAATCGTGATTTATAGTAGAAACCAACTATGAAAAACACACAGTCTGCATCAATTAGCTATCTTTATCACACTTTGAGATACACATCTTGTTGCGTTGGTATTTGTCGGGTACGACGCTGTATGCTGTCGAGAAATTTCTCTGTCTTACTGTGATTCAGTTCAGATTAATTCCCTGCAATTTTAACCAAGAAGTAGGTATCAACTGAAATATTGAAATATACTGAAATATAGATTTTTATAATATCATTATGCACGTATAATTTTTTTGAGTGCTTCAAAATTTATGCTAAAACCTTGAAACTCCTGAAACACAACCACTCAAAAAATATAATAATTATTGTAATGACTAAAGTGAAATTTAATTGTTAACTTCCAACTTCATATAATAAGTTATGACTGAATACGCAGTTTTGACTTGAAGTATGACAAGGGTAGTTAAGATGATACCCCTATAACGTGATGGAATTGAAGCGTGACAGGTTTTTTAAATAAATATAGAAACAATTGCCAGACAACAAATTATTTTTCTATAAATGCATAAAACATTGACTTTGTCAAAAGCAGAACAAATTCGTTGTTAGTTGTTATCCTCCTGAAGGTGATTTTATATCGTCCCTTCACCTTCATAAAATGAATAAATTTCTTTGCGCTTCTTCTTTCATATTTTTCAATTTTGCTTTCAATTTTTTCAGTTTATCGTCATCGATGATATCCTAGAAATTTATAGAAAATTATGGTGCAATCATTACACTATCCCTTTAGAATCATTACCGTCCCTTTAAAATCATTGCCGTCACTTTAAAATCATCACCGTCCCCATGCAGAAAGATCTACAAAAAGAGACGGTAGTGACAGAGACGGTAATGACGTTTCAAGTTGTTATTTCGCGCCAATTAAATTAAGGTTATGTTCTGGCATTTATAAGATTCACCAGAGTAATTTGGTCTATTTTTAACATCTTATAAAGGTTGGTGAGGCAGTTTGCTCCTTCTAAACTTTGCTTCAGGAATAGGGACGGTAATTACACCAAAATGTGAAAAATCCCAATTTTCTTACCTTTCCTGGATGCACACTGCACAACTGTAACACACATACACTTCGAATGCCAGGGATCAACCTGAGATCAACTAAAGAAGAATGATGCGCATCTTAAAAACATGTTACATTAAGGCGGAGCGCCGTCTGGTGGCCGAAAATCATTTTAGCAGAAGACGGGACGGTAATGACGTGCAAAAGTCTGGAGACAGTTTCAATATTCAATAGCAAATCATTATCTTAAGATAATAACAAATTTCGACATTTAATACAGTCTTCATACTATTTACGAGTATAAGGAAGCAAAAAACCTGCCTGAAAAATGTTTATTGTTTAATATTGCGGAAAATAACAACGAGTTTAGTGGGCAGGGACAGGTGACGATAATGAGTAATGACGTTTGGGCTATTCTTTTCCATAAAAGAAGCATTTGTTACATAGGAACGGTGTATTTCAATCGAAACTCAGCTGGAAAGATAGTATAGTTTTAATTCGTGAAAGATTTTTAATAATAATTTGTAATTTGAATAGGACGGACGCCCGGGACTTCAAATGCCAAAATGCCAGAGAATCACCCACAAATTATTTTACTCACGTTTTATCTTGAAAGGAACTGACTGGTTAGCTATTTCCATGTTTTTTTCTCACTATAATAGAAAAATAGTAAAAATTTGTCACTTTCCACAGCATCACAATACGCATGTTCTCATGTTCAAACTGAAAATTTGATCCCGGTCAGCAAATTATTCTGATAGTTGGCAACTGATCCGAAACAACCGCAAATTTCTTTCTTCGAACAAAGGATTTTTAAATCACCAACTGCCAAATTGTTTCTACGAACGCTTTTTTTTAATGCGCATGCCTCTGAATTACTTGGTATTATATATTGGTATTTATTTGGTTTTTACCAAGGTTCATTTTTCTGAATAGAGAGTAGAATGTTATAATTTTTGAATAAATTTGTTTATGGTTGCTCTAAATATATAATATAACACTTTTGAGAGTTATAAAAGACAAATAATGGTTGTGCACCTAAAGATTTTTTTAGTTCCATCCAAATGGAAGTGGCCTGTGAAATATGTATGAACAGTAAGATAAGTTTTCCCGCTTTATACCAAAAAAATAAAGAAAAATCCCAAATCTAATATAATAATAATATCTACTGTTCCTTGTGATGCATACAAATGTGTGTTTAAGAGGAATTTAATTTTTTTTTGGAATGTAATCCAAGTACATGGAAATTATTTTGAATTTGTAGGATCTAAAAGATGTTAATACATTTTAGGTCTGTTCTCGTAGCAAGTTCCTAACTGTTATGGACATATTGAGTCTGCGCAGTATCAATAAAGCGTTCCAGCAGAGCCTGAATTCTGATACTGCGCAGACTCAATATGTCCATAACAGTTAGGAACTTGCTACGGGAACAAACCTATTATAATAATTGTCCATTTGAATTACTCATGTAATATTAACGTTGGGATTATTTTATTGTATGTTCTTATTTTATTGTTTGACTTTTTAGATCACTTTGCTTATAAAATTATAGCCACTTTTGTTGACAATGAAGCATTCATCTCTCTAGCTTGTTTAAATATACAAAAATATATAAACTTACGAAAACTGAATGTTTTTATGTGGGAACAACTTGAACAAGAGATGGTCAGTAATCCACATATATGGCACATGGCAATCCTTGAAGCATAATAAAATCACCTTTCTCCAAAATAAACACTCTTGTAGATACCAGAATACCGAAATCATATTTTTGTTCCACCCTGGGACGGCAATTTGGATTTCCATTTGGCAGGTCGCTGATTTAACCAATGGCTGCTACCTATTTTTTCTATTACATTATTATTTTAAAAAATGGTTCTAACTTTTTATCAAAATGGCTAGAAGTACACAGCCATACTGAGACTAATCAACATTTGGAGCAATTTTGTGTCGAGTCGTAGGACTAGCCTATTGAGGACGAGTTACAACCTCTCCAAATTTCAAGACTAGTCTATAATGCAGTGCAGGAGCAATTAAAGCTTGACCAACGGCGGCAATGGAAGTGATTCTCAACTTCACGCCATTACACAATAGTAGTGGAAAGTGCAATATGCATACTAGGTATGGAAGGAATTATAAAAAAAACATCTTCTATAATGAGACTGAATGGTATACAGCTCAAAATAAATAGAAGAAACTAGGATAAGAGAGTATGGGCCAGGAATTAAATACTCCGAAAGCTCGAGAAAACTTGAAAGTATCCAAGCGGAAGTTCACGTCGTAGGAAAAAGTGCCCATTTCAATATTTAAAAAGATATAGATGGCACAGGATTATCTGTCTGTATCTGTAAGATTTTGAAGGGTGGGGACCCCACAGCACTTAGGCCACAATTGGCCCATTGTGCATCCTTCTGAGGTTCAGACTTCCTTCAAGCTCGTCATCCAGCCTACTTGTTTGAAGTAGGCGATAACGTCGCCAGAAGTAAGCTCCCTCATGCTGGCTTGTGTTAGACTGTACTCGCCGAATACAGAAAACATAAATTGAGAGAGTGTCGGACATTCACAAAGAATGTGTTCACATCCTCTACAAACTGAAGTGTCAGACAGACCCAGTCTGTATAGAGGTGTTTTCGTAGGTGGCAATGACCAGTCAGAATACCCGTGGCTGTCCGAAGGCTCTGTCTGTTCATAGTCACGTATTTTTTGGCTACTTTTCTGTCCGGATACTGCAGCGGTTCCTTGGCAAGCTTGCAACGTTCTCCATCGTCCCATCTACCCTTAAACTTTTCAAGGGAGTGTTCCATTATTAGGTCAATCATAGCCGATGCCGACAGACCAATGAAAGTGCCAGGTCCCAAGAGTTTTTGGGAGGCTGCTTTTCTGGCTAGTGAGTCGGCAATGTGGTTACCTTCCGATTTACTGTGGCCCTTGATCCAGCCTAGAGTGACTTCATTGTTGCTACAGACTTCGATCAGGGACAGGTGACACTCCAGTACTAGGCCTGATGTGATACTTGGTATGTTCAGGGCTAGTAGTGCTTGTCTGTGGTGTTTCTTTTGGTAATCTTTTTTGCGGCTATGTAGATAGCAGTGAGCTTTGTTTGAGCAACGCTGACATTACAGCCCATCGCCCATTTAATGTTTAGATTCAGAGATCTGGAGTAAATTCCACATCCTTAGCCCATATTGGTTTTAGAGCCATCCGTGAAGATGCGGATTGCGCCTTCTTCTGATGTGTCTTGTGTGTTATATTTAATGATTACCTTGTAGGGCCTATGTGCCTTAAGCCACAGGTTACGTCCCAATCTACCAGATCCTACGTCAGGTTGTATACCGGTAGAACGTATGCGTGTCATGGTCATCCAAATAACCTCCTTGATGTGTATGTCAAGGGGAGTGAGATCAAGGATCACCTCCATCGCTCTGGTTGGTGTGGTTTTCATGCCTTCTGTTGTATTGAGGCATGCTGTTCTCTGGATTTGATCCAGTTTACGGACAACTGTCAGCTGGTTTGCTTCAACTCCCCAGACAATCGCGACGTACGTTAGCATAGGTCTGATGATGGCAGTGTAGATCCAGCCAGTAACCCTGGGTGACATTCTCCAGGTACGGCCGATGGTTCTGCGACACAGTTCATAAGAAATGTATGCTTTTTTTACTCTGTTTTCTAGAGAGTTTTATGTTAACTAACTATCAAATGGGACACCTAGATATTTCATCTCTGATGAACTTTTAAGTTCGGTATTTAGGAACTTTGGGACTTGATCCTTTTTTCGTGAAAAGAACCATTTCTGTCTTCTTTGGATTTATTGACAGTAAATGGTCTTTGCACCATTGTTCTATTATATTGAAGGCCTCTTGCATTAGAGCACAGAGTATATCTCCCTGTTAGCAGAATGACTAGATCATCTGCCTAAGCTATTATGTAGAAGTTGCCATCATTGAGGCGGCTGACCAAAGAGTCTAAGACCATGTTCCACAGTAGTGGCGAAAGTACCCCTTTCTGGGGAGGACACCCTTTTACAACCAAGCCTTTGATGGTAACATCGTCTACGCTCATTTTTATTACTCTTTTTGAGAGCATGTTATATATCCAGCCATTTATGGTTTGGGGGATATTCTTGTTGGCAAGTGCTTGTTATCTTAGGAAAAGTGGTTTTGTCGAACGCACCTTCTATGTCTATGAATACACCCAGGGTGGATTCCTTATTTTCCAGCGATCTTTCGATGCGGCCCGCCACAAGATGAAGAGTCGAATCGCTTGATCTCCCTGGAGTGTATGCATGTTGGTTTGGGTGCAATGGGCATCTCGTATATATCGTTAGCACAGCCTCTCCAAGGTCTTCATTGAAAACGATGTGAGGCTGATGGGTCGATATGCTTTTGGAGTGAAAAAGTCCATTCTTCCTGGTTTTGGTATGAACTCAACTTTGAATTATCTCCAACCTTTTGGAATATACCTCAGTGCCAATGAGGATCTGAGAATTCCTACCAGCTGCGGCGTTAAGGCATCCAGGCCCCACCAAAGTAGATCTGGATAAATGCCGTCTGTTCCTGGGGATTTGAAGGGGCAAGAGATGGCCCACCTCAATCTTTCCGCGTTGACGATCTGTCGCGCTATCCGCCAGTCATCATCCGTCGGGTTGTGGCAGAGGATTAACATCATGTTGAATAGTCCAACAGCCGTTAACGCACTTAGGTATTAGGTTTGTTCGTAGAAAGAGATTCCAATCGATTGTAAATTCCTCAATATCTGACATACCGTTTTTGATTCGTTGTAAATCGATTGGGGGAATATTTATGTTACTCATACACATACAAGGGTAGTCAAACCATCGACACTACCATGGGCATGTCTACCAACTACGAGGAGATTATAAATGACTCTTGCTTAGCTGCATGAATATCTACTCAGCGAAAACCATTCTCCAAGGTGTGAAGTGTGCAACGTACAGTATCCAGCATTTTCTAGTGGAGTGTCCAAAAACCACTGAATATTTAAGGTGAAAAGTGCAAAATTAAATGGCACAAATATGTATTCCTCAAATTTGAAAGAACTTGTTGGTAATCAATAATGTTCCGCTGCTGTTTGCGGACGAAAAGTACGCGATTTTTCATCCGGAACTTAGTACGTAAAATGTCATTGTTTGTAAAAGTCGACGAAAAATACACTTTCGTTGTTATACATATTATGTAAGTTTTTGTGACAGATTGTTAGTTGAACCCTCTTGCCGCTTGTCACTTCGGAGAAGGATGCTTGAATAAGTACTCCTTTGTCTTTAGCCGATAGGATTGACTCCACAACGAAATTCAGACTCCTCAACAGAATTTAGAGGTGGTTAAGTGATATCATTTGGTATTCGCAACTATTATTCTCCACATTAGAGTTTGTGTAACTTTTAGGTAGTGCCGCTTAGTATTTAAGTGAATAAGTTAATTTTAGCGGTGACATTTTCGTGACCACAACTATGTAAATATAAAATAAAGTTGTTATCACAGGATAGGGGTGGGTTTCAAGATTGTTTCGTAATTAAAGTTGCGATGTCAGTATCATTAACTGTAAATGCTCCTTTGGTCCAGATCGATACTTTCTGATCGGCCTTAATTCCTTCTCCGACATACAATTTCCTATTTATCTATAAGGAGGTACCTAATTTCTTTTAGCTGATCTGTGTTTACAGCATAAGAGTTCATTGAAGTTCCTTCTCACATTCTGGTGCCTGTGGTTTATGATTATTTTATGGCTGAAACCTTGAAGTCTAGCAGCCAGTGAAAAATGGAAGCATAAAACGTGGTTTAGAATTTTTGTATCGAGTTGATTCTACGTGACACTGTTGGAACTGGAATTTTCCTATCTTTGTATTATATTTAAAGTAAAAAGTAAACTACTATAATTTAATGTTCTGTATGCAAAAATTCACATATTTAAAGGTAAACTTACATTTTGATGTACAAACTGTAAGTACATATCCTCTTAATGCATCGGATTTATTTATACAAAAGGTTTATTACCTCAGAATATATTTTTAGAGTGAGTATTTCAAGTTCAATGTCGTTCAGGTTACGAGGTTAAAAATAAAATAACTCGTGCAAATTATGCATATTATAGGTATCGTAGGTGAGAAAATTTATTTAAAAAGGAAATAGGATAACTAAAACAATGATTTTTTTAAACTGGATGTGTTGAATTGTGGCCAACTTTCAACAATTCAAATAAAGTTTTCCATTTTATTGGTAAACATTCATAGTTTACATCCTCCTATGACAAAAAATGAGTTATTTATACGCAAATATAAATATTGTTTTTCGACCATGATTTTAGTCGAAGTTTGAAATATAACTCATCATTCATTGGATAAAGCAAAGCCAAAGCAGAATTTTGATTCTACCCTGTTATAGGAGAGTTAATCCTTATCAGGGCTTGATTTGAGTGAATTTAATGGCATGATTTGAAGTTCGCGACAGAGACAGCTATGGCTGTGCACCCAATGGTAGACCATTGGGCTAATCTCCGCAATGTATCGCTGTTCCGAACGTTGCGAAAATTAAGATGCAGGAAAAACCCACAGAAAATCTGCTGTTTTCATTAAGTGTAGTCACTTCAGGTGCTGAAAAAAACCTGAAGTGTGTGTTAGTGCTCTAAAAAGTGCGGTTGTTTTGTTGCGCATCGCAGGCGGCTTCGCCTCTTGGTGCCTTGATCGTCCGGTCGCTTTCCAGTCAACAAGAAACGTTTAATATCCTCAATATCCTAACCGAAAAGTTTGCAGACATAATGTTGGAAAAATCTTAAAATCTAAACGGTCCAAATTACTTTAAGTAATATTGTGTCTTGCGATAAGACCACTTTTTTTCATTAATGGAAAAGTGAATCGGCATAGCTGTAGATACTGGTCACGTAACAATTCTCGTTGGATGCATAAATCCCGCACCCAATTTCCATAAAAGATGAATATATAGGCTGGAATAATAGGCGATAAAAGAATTGGTCCCTTTTTCATCAAAAGAAATTTAGATGGTCCGGCGTATTTAAATTTTAATGGAAAATTGTATTATACCTAACCTGGATCGGTTATTTCCAAATCCAAGTAAATATTTCCAATTACATTTTAGTATCATTATTCGAAACTCTCAGATAATAAATATACAAGGTGATCCATTTGAAATAACTAACTTCATTATTATTTCGGAAATAAAAGGATCTAACAACCATAATATCGACCATCACAAGACCTTTGCACACCAAAATCCATAAAAATCGTACGATCCATTTCTAGGATAATTGAGGCATTCCATACTTAAAACTCACTCTGTATGAACCGTCCGCAAATAACTTTTTCTTTTCAACTGCATTAAGCCTTGCATAAGCTCCTCATTTATTTTAACTTCAAATTTATTCGTGAACGACCTCATTTTTTATATTCCCAGAAGGGACACAAAATTGGCAACACTGTATTGTTTTATTCAGTAGCAGTCGACCTTGGTATCTGAAAAATATAATCCAGCAACAATAAAAATAACGAGGCAATAACTTTATACATTTCTCTTCCTTTTTTTACCTTCGATTGGAAATATAAATAAACAGTTCGACGAATTTGGAGTCCGGACCTTAGATAACATAAATCAATGCAATATGGTAAGTAAATAAAATGTCCGATAAAAGCTGTAACTGCCTAATTAAATTTAAAACTGGATGGAAAATTTTTATTGCGTAAACAAGTACATTTTTTTAGTTATTCTGAGTTATTTCCTGTCGTAATGTGGTAATTTGTTAACATGTAATTGTATTTTGTTACTTAAGCGACTATTGTTTATATTAATATTAGTCATCAAACTTGAAAAACTTTTTAGAGGGTATGATTATATTGAGAGCATTTTGCACTACCACTACACAAACACCTTACAATATCTTACGCGAGTTAGTAACTGAACAAAAGTGTAGTGTTAGTATATGGACAAAATAGTAAAGGAAATAAAAAGACAAGGAGGAAATCTGGACACGATAATAGGGTACAGGAACATGGTACCGGTCAGACTAAGTAACCTACTATACGCAAACGATATCGTACTCATATCAAAATCGAGAAATAAAATGCAGAAACTAATTAACTTACTAGCAAGAGAAATAGAAAAGATGAAAATGACAATAAATACAGAGAAAACCAAAGTAATGATAGTAAATGAAAAACAGGGGAATAATTACGAGGAATTGAAATGTAATCACAAAACATTAGAAAAATAGACGCAGAACTTAATAACAGAGCAAATAAATCAACAAGATTATATTTTTCCTTAAATCGAACATTACTAAGCCATATGATATGAATACAAAGATGGAAATATACAACAAAATTACAGTACCAACTATAACTTATGCCAGTGAGAACTGGGTACTGCAAAAAAAGCATGAAACAGAAATAAATGCAATGGAAATGAAATATTTAAGGAGAATAGCAGGAAAAACGAAATGGGACAAAGTAAGGAACGAAGAAATCAGAAGCATAACATCAAGACCCAATAATATCAAATATCAAAAAGAAACAATTGAACTGGTTTGGCCACCTAGTAAGAATGAAGCAAGATAGAATATCAAGAAAAGTAATGGAAATGGGAATATCAAGAAAAAAAAACAAAGAGGAAGACCCAGGAAGAAAT
This sequence comes from Galerucella pusilla, assembly GCA_910591695.1. Taxonomy (NCBI): domain Eukaryota; kingdom Metazoa; phylum Arthropoda; class Insecta; order Coleoptera; family Chrysomelidae; genus Galerucella; species Galerucella pusilla. The sequence continues at coordinate 255,722 of CAJUYI010000119.1, forward strand.
GGACAGACCAGATTGAAGAAATTGGAAAGAACAAAGGAAAGTCATTAGGAGAGATGAAGGCATTAGCCAGGGACAGAAAAGAATGGAAAACATGGGTTCAGAAAGAACTCCAATCCGACGCCTGAGAAGGCATAAGGATAAGAGAAAGAAAGAAAGTGTTGGTGCAGTGGACTGCAGTGGACTAGAATTTCATCTTCATTTTATCGTGTGGTCAGACGAAAACTAAACTATTCATAGTGTTTTTTAAGCTAGGTATATTAACCATAGGCTAAAGTTCTTTGATCAAAGGATAAAGTAACAGGTACTTTGTGTTCTTGTTGCGACTGTGACCTCTGGTTGGTTAACTTAAGTTACTTTGCAATCTTGACAATTATAAGTAAAATAGTCATTTATGTATTAAGAGCGAAACGTGATACATTATTGCTTGAAAGTAATAAAATAAGCAATAATGTCACGTTTTTGCTCGTAATACATACAAAATTTTTTCTGCAATCAGTTAATTGTAACTATTAAAAATAAAGTAGAATTCATAAAAACTCTTAAAATCTGTCTGTTGCCTACAAGCAACAAGCTTGAGAAAGTTGTCATACAATTTTTAAGCATTTATCAATGTCCGAGGGTTATTCGGATAGAGAATTTTTTGACAGTACTACAACCAAATCGTGACATTTCGAAATATTAAATATTTGAAACTTCAAAATCGAAATAAATCAATATGTGTCCATAGCAACGTGAAAATAGCCCATGGTCTGTTATCAGTGTAATGTTGACATGATTGGGTGAAATTGTTCATATGATAAATAATGAGGAAATTTTATTGGTTCATGGAACTGTCAAAAAATTTTCAAGATAATGAGACCTAAAAGTCTCCTCATTTCAGCTGCTGCTCTGCCCGTAGGAATTCTACTGTCTATGCATTAACTTGTAAGCGGGCGGACGAATTGTTCCATACCTTGGCAAAAAATTGACATTTTCCGATTATTCAAAGTTCATCACAATGGGAAGACCAGTAGCTATCATTCCATATGACTTGCAGCTCGTTCGTACCTACTTGAGAAAAATATTTAAAAAAGCGGTCAAAGTTTTTTTCCACAATATTTTAAATATCTTTCTTGCATTATGATAAAAAATTGATTTGTTTATTCATCGATTTAAAAAAAAGTCCGGTTTTTACCGGTGTGATCAATTTCCCCGATTTCTGGAAAATGATTGGATTTTATTAAAAATCAAAAAGTACATTCGAAAACTAGACACTCTAAATGTAAATGTAAATAAATATAAATGTAAATGAACAAATCAATTTTTTATTAAAACGCAAGAAAGATATTAAAAAAATTAGGATAAAATATGAGGAGACTTTTAGGTCTTATTATCTCGATGACTATCGAATTTCGAAAAAAATGATTGGTACCATTTTTGTAGATTCTAAGACGATCTTAATTTTTTACCTGAAAAAAAATTCTCTAATTCGCATATTGAGCTAGATATTAGCGAGAAACTCGTTTTCCAGGGTGTAGGGGCCATTTTCCCCCTTCCGTAAAATCAATCACGCTAAGTTTTTTCTCGTTTAAAATCACCTGCCGTGATCTACAAATTGAGACCAAAGTGAAGTCTTCAGGGACTTTTCAGGAGCTTTGTCCCTCCATTTACTGGACTATTATGTTATAAACATTTACGTCCTGGTAATACTGCAGCTGCAAAATATTTTAAAAATGCATGTAATTTTTCATATTTAACCTAACTACGCCACAGGAAAAATCAGTTTTCAGCTCAGTCAACTCTAAGTAGCTGGACACAAAAATTGCTTTGTCCTAGTTTTGTAACATTTTCTTCCGTTGGGTTCAACAACTTATATATTTTCTCCCTCCGACCATAATAGTATCCTTCAGTATTAAATGAAGCTTCCTCTTTAAAAGATTATAATGAACATTTTTTTGCATAACAAAACTGTTTTATTTCAACAACATACCTAAAAATACCTCTGTGTGTGTGTAATGGTAGCAATGGCATCAGCTCTCGCTATTTGACACATATTATTTGATATGGGTATTAATCTATACACTTATATCAAATATCAATATTATTTGTCTTGACAAATTTTACTATTAGGTCAAAAATATTCTTATTTCCTGTACCTAACAGAGATGTGATACAAGTTGGTAGTTGTATATTATGTTGTATTAGATCTTGTAGAAAAAAGGTCTGTCTATTATTTTTACAACCAAAAAATGAATGATTTGTATCTGCTACCTCATCGTTATGACAATAAGTGCAATAGGGAGATCTCACCACACCAATTTTATGAAGATGGGCCGGGAATCGGCCATGGTTCAATTTTAATCTGGTTATAATGCAAGTGTATGCTTTGCTGACAAAAGGGAAGGAGTAATGTGTAATAATATTCGGTAAATACTGATGGATTTTAAAGTAATGATTGTTAGAGCCTGTTGCCGCTTTCGTATAGATCGCATTCCATTCCTTCCGAATGAATTTCTTACATTCGTTAGTAACGTCGTGAAATGGTACTAGCGGTTTATTGATATCGACAAGTCTGCAAGCTTTTTTCGCTTCGTTATCTACCCTTTCATTGCCTATGACGCCAACATGTGCCTTCGTCCAAATAAAATGTATTTTCACATTTTTGGTGTAGAGATGGAGAAGCAGTTTTTTTATGCTGAAAATTATTTCATTTTTAAATTGCTTTGTTGGTGAGCTATTTAAAGCCTCTAGAACAGACTTTGAGTCGCTAATTAAAACAGCGCCTGGCACTGATCCCTCCAGGCACCAAATAAATGCCTTTTCAATTGCCGTTGCTTCTGCAGTGAAAACTGAACACAAGTTTTTGTTCCGGTAATGTTCAACTATATTATTATTGGCGACGAAAAATGCAGAACCTGTTCCATATTCATCCTTAGAACCGTCCGTATAAATAATTGTGTCTTTCTTATGATTCTGTAATATGGATTTCAAGATTGTGTTATTGAGGGTAGGGTAGTTAGTATATGAGGGATAAATTATGCATGGTTTGAAAATAATAGCTTCATAGTCACACATGTAGATAGGATAAATTGGACTAGTTTTGATTTCCACTATTTTATTTGTATCAATAAAAGCACTCGCCAACGGAGGAGAACTTTTTTTTGCCCAAAACGGATTAACTAGGTCTTGCACTCCCACGGTAGCTATTTTTTGCTCTAACAATGCGTTAAATGATCGATATTTTATTACTTGTTTATTCGCTAAATGTTTTCGTCTTAGGTTTAATGGCGGCTCTTGGGCTTCAGTCATAATTAAATGACATGGTGAGGATTTCATAACTCCCAATGAGATGCGGATTGCCTTATATTGTACTCTGTCGAGCGTTAGCAAATTACTATGTGAAGCGGAACCGTATAGAGTGCATCCATAGTCTATGTGTGAGCGTATGTAAGATCTGTAGAAAATTAGAGATATATTAGAGATATATAAAATATCTCTGAATATAAATAAAGATAAAACTATCCTACATAGGAAAATGAAGTTCCATATACAAAGCTTTCAGAAAGTTAAAGCACTAAACGTTTTTTTCCATTTACAAGGTGAATGGGATATAATATAAAAAATGCACGAAGTCAATAACTCTCAGAGCTGTTTTACAATCCATGAGAAAATTTGATAGTATTTGAACAACAAACTGATGAAGAATAATTAGGTTAAGAGGCAGAGTGGATCCGCGAAAAAAACTCAATTGGAAGAAAACAAATTAGGCACTTAACTGACACCACCTCCTCAATAGAGTGAAAGAAGATCCATAAAAATTGAAGCAAATCCACCTATCATCCTGGATAACATTATTGATTTTGATGAACTTCATAATATGGTGAACCACATACCCAACTCCCATATTAAAATCATTATAATGACAGTAATATCAAAATTAATACACAGAAAGATGAAGATTAGAAAAAGATCTCAGCAACTTTGAACGAAGTGGGATATTTCTACAAGAATAAGCATAATAGAATAATTCAGGTCAACAAATGTCATGGAACTAGAGAACATAGTTCAAGATATGAGAAAACGTTGCTAGAAACTTATTGAAGCCACTTCTTAATTGGAATTTCAAACAAAGCTACCACTGGATATGTTCATGTTTCATGATTATATAGATGAGATGAGATTACACGGGGGTCGATCGGATAAGATCATTCTATACACTTCACATCTTTATTTTTGCTTAAGAGGTCTTGCCTTCTGAAGAAGCTTATTATCCGCTTGGGAACTAGGCCTGTTACCTGATCAGGCTCTAAGTAGATCTGTTTCAGGTATACATATAAGACGCTGGCGACAATTTCTCTGCAATTAAAGATAATCCCTTCTGCATTATCTCAGAATATACTATGCAGTACTTAAGAGATTAATTGCATTTCCAGACTGTTCAAGACTCTTAAGCTGCATTTAAAGCTGCTTGGTTATTAGACACCATAAATATTCTGGAGGAGTTAAGGCACAAAAATGTGTTGCTAATAGATAAGCTTGGATTCCATCATGATAAAATTAATGGAAGTACTAAAGTTCTATGCAAGAGAAAAAATTTCACAATCAAGAAAGTCTAGAGTTATGCCACAATTTCAGGCATAGGGAACCACGCTGCGTTAGATGTACAGTAAAACCTCCAAAAAGCGGACAGTTTTTGGGAGGTGTCCGTTATTAAGTGGCTTAACAATTTTTTATTATAAAGGAAGTTAGATTAATGCCTTGCAAATTAAAATTCCTCAAATCGGTTTCGTAATATAAACCTTGAAGCCTTTGATTTTTGAGATACACGGTGTCAAAATTGGAAAATCGAAATATTTTTTGACAGTACCTTCAAAAATGTTAATAAAAACGATCGGAATATTTATGTAACCTTTCTGTACAAATTTAACGCTATAATCATCTTCACACATAGATAAAATAAAAAACTGCCACTTACTGTGAAATTTATTTGTAAAAATTATAAAATAGTAATATATGTACAGAGCTGTTGATTATAAATTACCCACCTTCTATCATCGTTATTATTGCTTAAAAAAATTTTCACATTTCTGGAATGGTCTTTTTTTTTCTGAATTCAAAAATATAATTATAACCCCTGTCTTGTAAGTACCGTTTTTGAGTTATTAAAAGTTGAAAATCTTAGTTTTAGTAGTTAATGTAAATATGGAAAAGATAAAATTTATTTAAGTAACCTATGAAAATGACAACTTATATGCTTGATAATAACTGACATTTTTTTGATAAAGTAATCAAAATGGATTACAGTAAGAAAGAAAAAGTGAAAATAAAATACAACTATTTATTTAAAATAATTTAAAAATAAATAGTGGTTCGCACGAGATCAACGAGACGAGATTCCCACAAAGTCTTGTCTCGTCTCGCCGATGCAATGATAAGTCTCGTCTCGCAGCCTCCAGTCTCGTTTCTCGCACGAGAGTCTCGTAAAAGTATCGAAATATCATCATTAATAACCCGATTGTTTCAGTGCAATAAGGAATACCTACTCAAATACTTGCTATAATATAAGAGTCGGAAGAGAAAATTACAATTGTTGAAAAATAACATGTCAACCCTTATCCATTTGGTTGCAAATGTTTTTGTTTTTCACCCAGTCGTTTAGACATAACAAACATCGTGCAGATTCATTGTTGAGGCGATTTCGATGTTTTCTAATAGTTAATGCAGCAATGAGAATAATCTCTCCGCCGGGACTGAAGTAGCCGGTATGCTTATGAGATCTCGTGCTATTTAACTTAGAATAGGAAATTCAGAAACATGCATTCTCTTCTCTTTATTACATCGAGGCATAGAATAATATTTTTGAAGCTCCTGCATCCTTTCTCCTTTTGCATGCGTAGGGCATACAAAACATCAAAATCAACCGATAACGCAGGCAGAGGCTTTTAAAAGCAATGGTGTTATGCTTAAAAATTTTGCTATACCATCCTGCATCCATATCGTCAAGTTCGGGGTCAGGAAAATTCTGTGAAAGAATATTTTATATTTCTGGGATACCATAGTATTTCCAAATACGTAACTGCACACCAAACACTAATAGTTTTTCATCCTGATTTTTTCCTTTGTTTCACTAATCTTTTTCTTATTTTCCCACGACCTCCGATTTTTCATGTTAAAATCTCCTGCCGTAGATAAAGTTGATTAATTACATCAGTACATACTATTTTTGTAAAATACTCGGGATCTTTATCCTACTTTTGAATTATCTGGCGTCAAAAGTCAAGCCTTTGTTAAAACTGTACCGGTAAAATTTCAAAGGGTTTATAGTTATTATAGTTCGATTTTAGAATAACTCTTACCTAACAGATTATTTTCTAAAAAAGAATACGTTTCAAAAAAGTCCACTCGGGGCAAATACGAGTACTTATAATGAATGAGTTAAACTTCGAAATGAAGCAATATACAACACCCTATATATGCTCTTTGAGCTGCATGCTTATCTTTGGCATTTTTTATAAAACAGGTAAAAACTTGATTTTTTCTTCCTCACTGTAAACCATGTTTTCTACGCCCATGTCTGTAAACGTCAAAAATCACACTGTCAACATTCCTTGTAAATGACATTTAACAATAACATGCACGTAATGAGATCTCATAACATACATGTGCGTTTTGAGAAGAAAGCTCAAACTTCTTGGTTTAATTAAATTACAATCAAATTTTTATTCACGCACTACTTTATTTGGTTTATTTACATACTTTTAATC
>CAJUYI010000119.1:272361-288128 GCA_910591695.1 Galerucella pusilla
ATTCGTGCGTAAAATGCTCCTTACCACACACGTTACGTAATATACTAATTAAGACTTCTTCGCATTCGTTATTAATAATTGGATAATATTTCACTAAACTCGTGAAAAATGCATTGCGTTAAAATATTGATTTTCATTATTGTAATAATAAATTTTTTCCAGTGTATGTTTTATATTTAATATTTTTATCGTATTTCAAGAATTATTTTTAAGGATATGTGTCACGATTTGGCTACGTAGTTACACAACATACAATGGTGAATTAATGACTGTAGCATTTTCACTTAAGTCTTGTCGTGATGTCACGTTAGTCAATTAAGGTTCAATACCAAAGTGTCAAGACGTTTCGCATGAAGTATTTCCTTGACCACAACAAACGATATTTATTATTCCATTTTGTGGCGGTAACAAACTATGCTAATTAAATAAATTAATTAATTAATACTAATACTTGTCAATTTATGGTGTAAATTGCGATATTTATTCTTCTTGTAGTTTATTGAACCAGTGACAAATCACCAGAGTAGTCGTCCTTGCCATTTAGTCGAAGATTGGTGTCCTCGTTTCCACCGCAATTGTGTAAGGCAAAAAACTCGTTAAGAAAACACCAGCCGGTGTTGCCATATAACTTCGTATTTTCCCAATAACACTAACAAATCCATTTGTGTAAACATTTAATATCTGCTGCTCACATAAAATTTCACAAATTCAAACATGGATTTTGATAGAGATTTGAAAGTTTCTCTTGGGGATGGGTATTGTTTTTATGTTTTCAAATGTACATGGACCATTGCTATTGGAATTGAGAACAAGTTCCTTTGATTAAAGTGACGTTGGGGAGAATGAAAAATATATGAAACGATTAAGTCTACACCGAAAACAATAAAATGAAAGAAGAACTATTGTTATATATTTTCAAACTAGCAGTTAAATTTCGTAAAGAAACCAGACTGTACCACCTTATACAATTATTTGTTTGTACATGTACCTATTTTCGTCGCTAATAATTGGTTGGAGCGACGTTAAAGAACTGAAATAAAAAAAATGAAAAAAAATATTTTAAAACGTTTAACACAGTGGAAACCAATTGAAATAAACAAAAAATGTGATAAATATGATTGAACAAATTTAATAAATGAAATATCACTTAGCTAATACTTCAACTTATGCTTAGCAACTTTCATTCAGGATTTTGCCGCAAAAACTTTTGATAAAACACTTTATTTTTAAAATATATACAAATTCTATGATTAATTATGGTAGAATTTCTCCAAAATTAACTACAGAAGCAACAAATGCGTTTTTTTTATCGGCATATACCGGATTTTTTTTTGTTATTTTGAACAAGAACCATTTCATCCCAAATCTGACGTGGACCACCAAAAATTACGATGTAGGGTACATTCGCTTCGAAATGGATTCTAATTTAACTGGAAAGTTGATACTGACAAGAATCGTTGATAGCTATATGTAACAATAATCTTTTTAGCTTCTATTGTTTAAAATTGTCATAAACAAATGCATTGTTTATTAGATTTGAACAATTATTTTTTGAACTCTAGTACTTCATAAAAATGATAATTTCTTGAAGAAAAACTCGTTCCTGAAATACATTTACAAAAAACGTACTTGATAATTAAATTTTTTGTTACTACATATGGAAATTAAGGAATAATTTTTTTTAAATCATTAATTTTGTCTCTTGTTTCTCTTGTTTTATAAATAAATGTATTTTGCCCTATATTTTTTTCAAATACCAAGATACAGAAAACCACCATGGGCTGGTTCTATGTGAATTTTTTTTAATTTTTCTTATATTACTTACAAAAATTTGTACTTTGACGATATAGTTGCCTTCAGTATTATTTTTAATGTTATAAAAAATATAGCATCAAAATACATGTGTTTATAAAAAATAAATGAACGAATAAAAAGCAAATGTACAAAAATATGTTTTTCATAATATGAGAAAATATTATAAATAATGGTTTCTTGATTTTCATATTTAGTAGCAAAAAAGCTAATTGGTAAGTGCCTTTATTTAGCAATGGAAAAATTGGCTATTATAAACCAGGCCAATTGCCACTAATGAGTATGCAATCTACGCCATCAGCCAAAATGTTTCACCTGATTTCAGCTATGTTAACTCTAGGAAAGTGGAAAGTTTTTGTCACACTTTATTTGAGGAGGATTACTTGCCAGAATTTCACTTGTCCAAGTATTGATTACATACCGTATTTTGGGGCGTATTTTAATTGAGAAGATTATAAATTCTTAAGTGACTGATTTTATACATCTACCCGGAAAAATTTTCAAGTAAGTAGCGATTTTTTTCCTCAAAAATCATAATTTTTGGCAAGGAATAGATCCCCAAATGAAAAGTTTTTATTCTAATACATAATGCATTTACTTATGACATATGCATAATAGTTAATAATAATTGAGGACCAAAACATTCATCAGTGCTTTATTTTTATTTTCCAATGCCTTAGATTGTGATGGAAAAGTGAAAAATCAAAATTTCCTTATTTCACTAACAGCGATCTTTTCAGCTATAATATACCAAGAAAATAATTTGCGATAATTTTGTCAGATTCCGAAAGCGTGTTGCTTGGTAACAACCCTTAAAGCAACATGCTTGAGGAAAGTTATGTCAAAATTATTAAAATTTATCCGAGTTATATTCGAGGTAAGTATATAATTTTTTATGCAAATAGTATTCTCGATAGTATTATCCTCTATAATTGGTCGATTAAATTATTATTTTTGTTTCCAAATCTTGAAACTTACATTTTTTGTAACTGTCAGAAATAAGTTTACTTATTCACAGAAAATGTTTTTAAATTACCTTGGAATCCTTATCTATCCCCTATTGAGGTTTAATATTTCGCTAGTCAGCTTCTCCGAGGGGTTTTTGACCAGGAATTTCCTGTGTTCCTGTTTTGCACGTGTTTCCAGAACGACTGATGTTTAGTCCACCACTCCACCGAGATGTGCAACCACGTGCAGCAGTTTTTGATATCCCATATACTGGTTCAGGGCCAGTAAATGCAGTTTCAGACCCTAGCTTTGCTAGGATGTCTGCCTTTTTATTTCCTGCAATGCCCTTGTACCCTGGGACCCACTTAAGAGCTACTCTATTGTGGCTAGCCAGGGATGGTAGTTTTTGTAGGAGTCCTGGACCAGTCTAGATCTAATCTGAGGACATGCTAAACATTTTACTATTATTTATTTTTAAATTAAAAAATTATAGTCGGTACGATTTGTTCAATTTAATATTCAATTGAAAGGAATGTGTTGTTTATGTAGTAGAAATTAAAAGCCATAATATAATTTTTATTTCTTTTTAGGTGAGTACCAGTTGTATGAAAGTACTTAAGAAATTATATCTGGTAAGTACTCAACTAGTAAAATTAATTTGAAAGCAATCTCTCTATTGTCTATGTATTTTTGAATTTATCAACGTTAATTCCAAATAACTATTTATAATGCAGTTAAATAAAACGACTATTACGTAAACCAATATTTTATTTTTATCGATTCAATTATATTAATTAGACTGCCTATACAGCGTTTAGCTTACGGTCGAAACCTCAACGTTAGTTGAATATGGTAATCGCAAACGTTCCCATGACGAAGCAGCTGATTATTTTAAGGATTTAAATCCTGAATGCACTTAGGTAGATCAGGAGGGGCCAGATTAATAAACAAATTTCGTGAAATTGGTAATGTAATAGTATATTACGTAACGTGTGTGGTAAGGAGCATTTTACGCACGAATGGAAAAGTTGCCGCGTAGCGGCGAGTGCGTAATTCCGTGAGTGCGTAAAATGCTCTACAACACGAGTTACGTACTATACTTTACCTACGACCTACTTGTACTTGTATTTTTCATAAGAAGCATAAGAAATAACAGTTACATAATTAGAGGTGCTTGGTAAACTTCATCTCTATTACTCTATTACCAATGAAAGAAGCACAGTAAAGAACTAACGTTTAATCATTATTATTATATTGTTGATAATCGAAAGTCCATTTTTCAATTATAATCAATACATATACATAGCACTTTGTGCTTTTCACAGTTAAACGTGGCCATATCTAATGTTTTCAAATAGTAAATTTTGAATAAAATGGAGACGTCTATTGACAGTTGCTAAGATGTTGCTAGGGAAGCCGTGCGATTTACTTTACAGCTGTGCGTTTTTTTTTACAGTGCGTAATAGCTGTCATTACATTGATACCAACTGTGTGTTATTGACTGATTACAGGGGGGGTCGTAGGTAAAGGATATTACAAGGTCTGGTCGACCGACAAGTGCAACTAATGAATATAAAATTTGAAATTTTCTATTATATGTAAACCTAAAACACAACTGTTCTAGCAAGAAATCATAGTAATTGTAGACAGTCTATACAAACTATTCTACATGTAAATAACTTTCATTTTTTATAGTGGTTTACAATTTTGTGGTACAGTGCTTGAACTGATCTGTCCACAGTCATAATTACCTACCGGTACTAGTCACTAGTATTACTTATTAAAGGTACGCTTACGGGTCACTATGGGTGCTAAGTATCATGATTTACTCCAAAATTAAATTATACCTGAGATTAACCGATTATTTCCTAATATGAACGTATACTTTCAACAAGATGGCGCACTATCAAAGAGACACACGTTAAGCAATATTTAAATACAATTTTTCCTTAAAGATGGATTGTTCAGAGAGCTATAATTAAGTGGCCGGACCTCCTGACACTACTTGATTTTTTTCTCTTGTGCTAAATCGCGTTTGTATTAACAGACCATGCATACTTTTAGCATGGATGCAGACCAACGAAATACTAAAGCCAATTAGGAGTCAAATAATGAAAGTGGTAGGATTACTTACCACTGTACCCTAAGAAAGTGCATGCATACCATGGGCATATACACAGGTAGGAACCAATCTATTGGTTGACCTTGGAAAAGGAATCATCATCCTCACATAATATCTTTCATCCTAACGTTTTATCACTGTCAATTTTTTCCCAAATTAACTGGCTAACAGACCCTTAAAAGCATTGAAAGGAAGTTACATAGTTTCTGAAGTAGACTACATTATATAATTATCTGGAGGTTGATCTTGTAACAAACAGCGATTTCAGTACGTCACTGTCACCTAACGTTTTTGTTTCCACAGTTGATAAAGTTATATTTTATGTTTTTTTCGTTTAAAATAAATTAAATTTGTGTGAGGTGTAGTAATAAAACCCTAACCTCGGATAAATTTAGATGCATAATATTATGTAGAACAAATTTACTTTGTTGCGATGAATGATATTTGCGAAATTAATTGAGTATGATATCTCACCTGAGTCTTAAAATAATATTAACGTCTTAAAATAATATGAACTCATAAGCGCATCAATATTTATTGTTAAATTCCATATTTAAGAATAAATGTCTAAAAGCCTTAGCCTTTGAAGGCATTACATATTCATTACATATTACATATTCTGGACAGTGGCGTAGCCAACAGACAATTGATAATAGTCCGGGGAAGCTAGGACACAAACATCAATTTTTTCTGAAATGAAATATTATCTCCCTAATCTCGAATAGATTCTGTTGGAGCTTGCTAGTTTCATGCCGATATCTCTTTTAGTCTTGGTGGCACAAAAAATTGTAAGAATTCTTATGTCCTATAGCATGATATAAGTAAATTCACAAAAACAATTTTTCAATCCTCAATTTTCCGAAAATTGTTAAACACTTTGAAACCCTGTTTATTTAAGCGTCAAGTATAATGAAAATTACAATGCCGGAGAGAATATAGTGGAAATGTTTTCCAAAAAGTTGTTTTCAAATTTTAGAAATTCAAAATGGCAAGCACGAAAATTGACCTCATACCTACGTAACCAGTGGATTTAGGAGTATGCAAAAAAATCTGTGATTATCTTACTAATCCATAGTTTTTTGAAATCTTAATATTAATTTTTCAAAATTCAAGGAACCTATTTCCAACTCGCTCCTCTCACAAGCGAACGATCTCTGAAGGGAGTGATTTGAAAGGCAGCGATGTGGTATTTGTAGATTCTCATGTACCACTGCCCTTAACGATATCTATCTAACAAAAAATGTTATATGTAAAATTGATAAAACAACCTAAAATATAACTGGCCTGTTGGCTCTGCCAGTGCCAAAAACTTAGAGAGAAAAAAAAATGTACCACTGCCCTCGCAAATCTTTTGGATCATAAAGGAACATTTACCATATACCGTTGATTGATCATCAATCAACGCATATACCTTTACATTCATCTCTGTCACAGATTGTGTCTCTGTCACAACACGATTCAAACGACATTCTGGACAATACCCTTTTCACCTGTAACCAATCGTTAACACCCTAAAATTTAATTACATTATCACTTAACATCTACAACCTCTCTACCTAGCATGTCGCCTAAAAAGTATTATTGCTACCCAAAGGAGTACTGTCGATACCATAACTGTCAAAAGTTTGGTTAAATTAATTTGACTACTGGCAACGACACTTGGAAGCAAAAGATTTGCTTACAGTTAGTAACCCAGCCTCAGTCAAAATACCATTTTAATACCATCATTCTCGGTTATTCTGATTTCCATGTGTGGTTAAATTTGGTATCGAGAAAATTGTGAAGGAATATTTAGAACAAAACAGTTATTAACATTTCCATCATTAAATGTGTTACATAAACGTCGGAGCTAACTATAACATTTTCTTGAAACAAACAGTTCACGAAATAGTGATCTTGTGCCTTTGCATAGGTCATATACATATTACAATATAGCATTACACTATATAACTTCTTGCCATGTTACATAAAAAAATTGTTTCCAACGATAAGTTTAAAAACGAAGTTAATGAGTTTCTTGTTAATAGCTGTTTTTATAATGTAAGTTATTTTCGTTCTGATTAATTTATTGCAATTCTTATATTTTATATATCATAGTTGTAGATATAGAGCAGAATGGAGGTCATTTTAAGCAATTTTTGTAGGTTACACTTGCTTCGTTTGTGTTCAATGCAAACCTTATATTTAATTCTGCGTACCACACAGTCATGTGCGTTACCCTGGAAACGAGATGTTTTTAATAAAAAAGACACTTCGCGTCAAAACTAAAAAGGTAGAAACACATAAAATACTTTTGCTCTTCATATTTACTCGTAAGTAATAAATACCTATAAAATACAGTCCACTTTCGTCATTTATCAACCAGCGTTGGCGTTGTACGCTACATATTGGTCCTTCCATACCGGATATAAAAGTTAAAAACTCAGCTCCCGATTTGATTATAGAGCAATACTTTCCGAATGTCATAGTGTTTCCAGTGCCGAATGAGATTAGAAGTCAAAGCAGAATTACAAACTGCTAAAAATATTTAAGCAGAGTAGGGCCAGAAGAAGCCGCTTGCATTACAAACTACTCAACAAGAAAATAATACCTATTTCCTTTATTAGAGAATTTCAAGATTGGTATGAATTTGGTGATTCGAACATAGCCGTCAGTTGCTCCATTTTCTCTTTCAGGTCGCTTCATTATACCAGTTTTATAAAATTATATATATTTATATATAACTCCACACAAATTGTACAAATAGTTCTGTAATAATGGTTCCAACTGCAAAGGATAAGGAAATTGCCGATATAAAGGTAAAATTTGACAAATCTGTCAAAAATATTAAAAGAATCAAAAGATTTATCAATGAACATGATCAAGATGATCCGTCTGAAGATCTGAAGGGTAAGCTAGTTGTTAGAAAAAATAATTTACTTGAATATTTTCGACAAGTGCAAGATTATGATGCACAAATTGCTTGCATAGATAAAAATTCTCCAATTAGCGAGGTTCAAATTGATGAGCTGTCAGATCTTTATTATGATTTGTTAGCCGATATTGAGCAATTTATTTATAAATGTGAACCAATTATTGGTCCAAAAGAAATAAGTTCATTGCCAAATCAATCTTTGGATAACATTACAAACATTAAATTACCCGATATAAAGATTCCTAATTTTGATGGGAAAAATATCAGTTTATTCAAACCCTTTATGGACATGTTCGAAGCAGTCATTGATACAAACACAAAACTCCGCAATGTTGAGAAATTGTATCATTTAAAGAGTAATAAGTAATTTACCTCTCACCAACGATTCATATAAAGAAGCTTTAAGTATTTTAAAAGACACCTATAAGAATGAAACTGCTCTGTTGAACAATCACATTGACGCATTATTAAATATACCTTCCATTCAAAAAAGTAATCCTACCATTTTGAAAGATTTTCTTTCAACTGTCAAACAGCACACAGGTGCTCTGAAAATGCTAGGGTAGCCCATTGAAGGTTGGGATGTCATATTAGTAAGAATTTTAACTAAAAAATTAGATAATTCCACCAATCAGGCATACCAATTGCATAGAAACAAAAATACCATACCCACATTAAATGGTTTCTTAGATTTCTTACATGAAAGAATTCTCTCATTCCAGGAGCTGCCGGAATCTCAAAAAGTGTTGGTAAAAGAAAAGGTTCATGTTCATATTTCAACTAACAACGTATCAAAAAAATGTAGTTTTTGCTCCTCAACTAATCACAAAATTCAGAATTGTGATAAATTCAAACAATTAAACTCCAAAGAAAGATTTTCTTTCGCCAACAAAAGCAAAATTTGTAAAAATTTTCTTAATCATCATTTTGGAAGTTGTAGATCATTCATAAAGTGCCAAAAATGTAACAAAAGTCACCATTCATTATTGCATATGGAACAACCTGCTCCCTCTAATAAGGAAGCATTTTCCGATGGTTTAGATACTGATCCCCTCTACTAGTGTTCAAATTTTCAACAAGGGTACAAAGCCTACTGAAAAAACTTTGTTACCAATT
Organism: Galerucella pusilla; assembly: GCA_910591695.1. NCBI lineage: Eukaryota > Metazoa > Arthropoda > Insecta > Coleoptera > Chrysomelidae > Galerucella > Galerucella pusilla. Next base: position 281,274 of record CAJUYI010000119.1, read on the forward strand.
GTAAAGGTAAAAGTAAAATGTGCTTCAGGTGATTTTATTCATGCACACTGCTTGCTCGATTCAGGGTCACAAACTTCATTTGTGTCAAGCCGATTAGTTTCAGTACTCAAATTAAAACCTTTTAGTAATCCTCTAACTGTTGTTGGAATTTCTGAAAATGCCACTCACATAAAAAACGCCGTAAGTGTTACAATAGAGTCGTGTGTGAACGATTACAAAATCAATGTTGATTGCTATATTGTAGATAAAATAACATCTAAATTTCCTAATTTTAAAATTGATATCTCAAAACTGAAATTTCCAGAAAATATTACTTTTTCTGATCCCGATTTCAATATTCCAAAAGATTTAGATTTACTTCTTAGTTCTGATATTTTGTTCAAAATATTATGTACTGGCAATTTTAAAGTTCCAAATAGCAATATTATTTTCCAAAATACATTATTTGGTTTTGTTGCGTGTGGAACTGTTTGTTCACAAGATAAAGATTCAATATGCGGTTTGATTCCACACTCATTTCATTCAACTTCTAAAATCGAGAATTTGATAACCAAATTTTGGGAAACCGAAAAAATACCCGAGCTATATAAAGAGTATAGTTCAGAACAAGAAGCTTGTGAAAGCAGATTCTGTTCTTCTTTGTCTCGAATAGGCAATAAATTTCAAGTCGAACTTCCTTTGAAGCAAGATTTGCACACACTGAATTTAGGAGATTCATATTCTGTAGCTTTAAAAAGGTTTCAAAATCTTGAAAAAAGATTCAAATTAGATCCCGCTCTCTTTGAGCAGTACAACACATTTATCAACGAATATATTGAACTTGGTCATGCAAAAATAGTTGATTTAAATTAAATGATTATAATCTAAATAATGGAACGGTCTATTTCATGGCCCACCATCCTATTATTAGAGAAGATAAGATTACTACCAAACTTCGAATCCATTAATGACATGTTATTTAACGGTGCAGTAGTGCAGAAAGAACTTTTTGAGATTCTTATGCGCTTTAGAACTTTTCAATTTACTCTGTTGTGTGATATAAGGCAAATGTATCGAATGATTTGGGTTGATCCTAAACACAGATGCCTACAAAATATTTTATGGCGTTCAAATTCAAAACAGCCTGTGCAATGTCTGCAATTACAAACTGTAACTTATGGTCTCAAAAGCAGTGCCTTCCTCGCTACCAGATGTTTACATGAACTTGTAATTAACAATAATGATAAATTTCATTCAACATCACAAGCGTTGCTTGTGAATACATATGTTGAGGACATCTTAGGAGGTGGTGATACCATAGAGGAAGTCCTGACTTTAAAAAATCAGTTAGTTGCCCTTTTAAAAACCGGTGGATTTGAACTGCACAAGTGGAGCACCAACAATTCTTTTATTTTACAAGATTTAACTTGCAAAAACGATATTATTAAAAATTTCACCATTGACAAACATAGCTCAATAGTTAAAACTTTGGGTGTTCATTTCAATGTACACACTGATTGCTTTGAAATAACAACTCCCAAATTAAATTTTGAGGAATTCGTAACAAAAAGACATGTCTTGAGCTTCATTTCTTCATTTTACGTCCCTATGGGATTCGCAGGGCCAGTAATAGTTACTGCCAAAAAGTTTATGAAAAGGCTTTGGGATCTTAATTTGCAATGGAATGATGTATTACCAAAAAATATACTAATTGAATGGCACACTTTTGCTAAAGATCTTATTGAAATGCCCCGTATAACAATTCCAAGATATGTACATTCGCACAATGCATTAAGCTTAGAGTTGATTGGTTACTGTGATGCTTCATCTACAGCTTATGGGTGTGTAGTTTACATTCGCACTATCTTTTCTGATAAAGTTAAGGTTTCAAGGTTTCAAGAATTGCTCCCAGCAATAAAAATAAAGTGCTTTCTATACCGAAACTCGAATTGAATGGAGCTTTGCTTCTTTCAATTTTAACAAACAGAATATTTGAAATATTCAATAATCAATTTAACTTGAAGGTGTTTCTTTATTGTGACTCCCAAGTCGTTTTAGCATGGATTAAAAAAGATCCATTGCATTTAAACCCATATGTGGCTAATCGTGTTTTAAAAATACAAACTTTAACTTCTCACTTTAGTTGGCTATATATTGAGTCGAGAAAAAATCCCGCTGATCATATATCTAGAGGTCTACAACCTTCTGAAATTCATACCATCAGTTGTTGGTTCGATGGACCAACGGAACTTTCAAATTTAGACTATTGTCACAATTCTAATGTTGGAATAAAAGAACCCTTCGTATTACCTGAATTAAAAGTGTTTGTAGAGCAAACTTTGGCTAAAAATTCATTCTTTGAAAACTATTCAAATTTCAACAAATTGCAACGTATTGTTGCTCACATTCTCAGATTTTATGCCATCACTAAAACAAAAAACATAAGCAAAGGTCATTTGACCGTAAAATAATTAGATTTGTCGTTAAAGTGTATTGTTAAATGTGAACAGAACTTTTACTTTTACAACGAAATACGTGATTTAAAGTTGAACAAAAATATCAAATCCAGTTTGAGTGGACCTCATCCTCTTCTTGACACAGAAGGCATTCTTCGCGTTGGAGGTCGGCTTCAAAATGCCAATATACCTTATGACCAAAAACACCCTATGATATTACCAAAGAATAGCCATATCACTAATTTAATAATTAAACGAGAACATTCAAGATTACTCCATGCTGGACAAAAACAAGTTCTTAGTAGTCTAAACCTCAAAGAAAAACATTCACAAATGTGTCACTTGCTTTAGACACAAAGCTAGTTGCTCCAAACAATTGATGGGCTCTCTTCCCGAAACGCGGGTAAATGCTTCAAAGCCATTTGAAAATGTTGGCGTTGATTTTTGTGGTCCTTTTTTCGTCAAACAGTCCAGATTGAGAAAAACTATATTAACTAAAGCATACATTGCTCTTTTTTTTTGCTTCTCTGTTGAGGCAGTTCATATGGAACTTCTCTCTGATATGACAACAGAGAATTTTTTAAATGCCTTCAAAAGATTCATTTTTAGAAGGGGAAAACCTAGTCGAGTTTATTGTGACAATGGTTCGACCTTCAAGGGAGCTGCAAATCAACTAAAAGAATTTTATGAGTCAGTAGATAAAGACAAAATAATTAATTATTCTTTGGATGACAAAATAACTTATAATTTTATACCCAGCTATTCTCCAGTCTTCGGAAGTCTTTGGGAAGCTGGTGTGAAAAGTGCCAAGCACCACATTAAAAGAGTGGTTGGCAATGATCACCTAACCTATGAAGAGTTTAATACTCTTATTATTCAAATTGAGGGCATACTAAATTCCAGACCACTAACTCAAGTGTCCAATGATCCTCTAGACCTGAAGTTCCTCACTCCAGGCCATTTTTAATAGGTGCTCCGATCACCAGTTACCCTGAGTCAAACTTAACTCCCATTCCAGAAAATAGACTGAAATTCTGGAGAAGGTGTACGCAAATGCAACAGCATTTTTGGGATAAATGGCACAAGGACTATTTAAATACTTTGCAGAATAGGCCGAAATGGAAACAAAGTTTCCCAAATTTAGAAAAAGGTATGCTTGTTCTACTTAAAGATGATAATTTGCCTCCATGAAAATGGCCAATGGCCAGAATAGAGGACGTTATTTTTGGCAAGGACAATAAGGTAAGGGTTGTTAAGGTAAGAACATCTACAGGGCTATATTTACGCTCAGTTACAAAAATAGCCGTTCTGCCTATAAACTGATATATTTCTCCAAAATACAGGTAACTTTACATACAATTCTGCAGTTGGAATCATGTGGTTCTCCGTTGTTAGCGTATCAATTTTTTTTAATGTATTCAAATTGTAAAACTTGTTGTATTTGTTATAATAACGTATATGTTTATATTTTGTACATGTCTGTCTTAATTCCAATTTATGTGTTTTAAATTTCATATTAGCGAATAGCTAAAGTTTTTGTAGTTTGTTACAATATTATTTGCATTTAACTTTTTTAGTACTTTGTAAGTTTCTACCGAAACACCTTTTGCCCCCTCAGTTATGTTCAATACAAACCTTATATTTAATTCTGCGTACCACACAGTCATGTGCGTTACCCTGGAAACGAGATGTTTTTAATAAAAAAGATACTTCGCGTCAAAACTAAAAAGGTAGAAACACATAAAATACTTTTGCTCTTCATATTTACTCGTAAGTAATAAAAACCTATAAAATACAGTCCACTTTCGTCATTTATCAACCAGCGTTGGTGTTGTACGCTACAGTTTGGACAATTTAATGTTGTTAGAATCTCTTGTTTTCTTTTCAGGTCAATTAATAAAAATCTCTCCGTTTTTCAAAGTATACATTTATTTCTCGTATTTTACTCTTGTTATTCTAAATATAGGAGTGCATAGTTTCCAAATACATATCCGTATACAGGGTGTTCGAAATATTCGAAACTTATTATATGAGTATGTCCCAAGTACGGCCCTGTTATCACATTTTTTAGTGGTATGTACTCGTAAACATACACATTCGATTGAATTTTCAGGATGCTTCTCTAGATGCATTGAATAGATTTAATTTCATACTAAAAAATAAAAAAACCTCTCCGATACCATTGTTAGCCCCCAAAACGTGCATAAATTATAACTGACGGTAAATTTTTGGTGGTAAAATTGTCTGCGGAAAAATAAAAAGCAAATAAGTAGATTCTTTTTTTTTTATACTCTTTCCAATTGTAAAGAGCAATTTCAAAAGTATCTAAATACAGGATGTTGTTTTTAGGAAAAACGAGTTTTTAAATTTTTTGTTAAGCCGGACCTGCATTATCTTCATGGAGATACTTTTGATGGAGTTTCTAGGTAATGGTTATTACGTGCACCAAAACTTGCTGAGGAAAAATAGCATGATCACGTTGAATGTAAAAAGGGCACATTAGTGCTCTAATGCCAAACGAACCTGAACAGGATAGGAAAAGACGATAAGTTTCGGACATACACGAGTTCTATGAAAGTTATAAAGTATTTCTAACAGGGTTTTCCCAAGCATTTATTCTTATAGCAAGCTCCACTCAATTTTACTATGTTCGGTTTCACTTGTTGGAGTTTCAATGTTTTTTGTTTCCATTTAGTATTCCAATTGTTAAGTATTTGGTCATATTTTCATTCGCGCATTGTATCTAATATTTTAATATATTATGTATTAAATTTTTCGAGAAAAATAAACTGTCAGCTTGGTAAAACCCATTAACGTTTCCTAAATAGTATGAGTCGAGCTTATGGTGGTGTCATTTTAATAAAAATTTCAATCTTTGTTGATGACGGGTAAGATTTATCAATCTATTTAATATTAGTGCAGCGGTTTTTGCATTAACTAACCTGTCATTCCAAAAATTAGACAAAAACCTCTTTGACATTTTTAATTAAACTGCTCTTATTTTCGTTGAAATGAGTAGTTAAGATTCGATAATCTTGGTGCTTTTAATTCTTGTGATTTTTTATGTATAATCAAGATTTTTGCAAAAGGCTAATTTATTCATAGTTTCATCATACTCTCACTCGTATATACTCACAAATAGGTGATCACTCTTATCCAAAATGTATTAAACGTATTCCATACTAAGGTCTTCAAGCATTATCAGTAATTACATCCAGGTAATGGTCAATCAAATGATGAGTAGCATCCTTGTTAATTATTATGAGTCTGACAGTATACGAATTATTGTGTGGTTTGACTCAACCTCATCATCCTAAGCCTCTTCTAAGCAAAGAAAACTCAGCATCAAAGCCGTTAGAATCGATGGAACTGCTTGAATGAAAATAAGAAGTCTAGTATCCAAGTCTAAATAGTATAGTATACTTCCACACGAAAGTGGGAAAGACACAAAGCCAGAGGGCAGGAAAAATTGTTGTAACCCAAAGTCCCCGAAGTGGACGTCTTTGTCTATGAACAGTTAATGAAGTTGTTTTCCACAATATTTCTTTGTTGATTTTATCAAAGGCTTCCTATTAAGAAAATAACATCATAAGTACTTTCCTATTGATATCATGGTACCCGAGGTATACTTAATTTTGTCCGTTTTATAAAAAAAATGAAGAATTTGTTTCTCAATAATGACAGAATGTAGTTTTTTGGAACACTTTGTATACAATATTCGATTTGAAAAGATAAAAATTGAATTAATAAGCAGGTAGTTTTTATTCGTGAAAACAAATTATATAGTTTTTGTGTTCCAGTTGTTGAATGTGGTAGAATATCTTTTTATTTCCCAATCTATTTTGTGGTCAATCAAAGGCTTTTAGGCGTATTCCAATTTCAATATTAGATTAATGGGGTTTTTTACCTAACTAGTGGGTAATCAGGTATCATTTTTGTTTTAAATTGATGGTAAAATGTATTTTTATGAAACGCGGTTCATAATAAAGTCCTCTATTTAAATAAATATTAGGATACATAGCGTGACTAGGAGAATGAAAATGAAATAGGCGCTAACCAAAAAATCTAAGGTCCTCCGCACATCGATCAGCAATGTGATCGATTCGATTCTATTTTAACGACCTTGTCCCTGGCTGTCTAAACCGGTGCACGCGAATTCCCGTCAGGTTCCTTAATGACCAATATAATACACTTGAGTTCTCGTCCGACACTTGCAGGTATCTTAATCCCGCACTCGAATTGCCGTCCAGTTTATTTAATCTATTCTGTTATCGGGACTGCCCTAATAGTTTACCCTGGCGGGGTTAGGTTAGGTTAGGTGTCTTATTATTCCTGAAATAAATGTACAAATACTTTTACCATTTAATTTATTTTATATTTCCTTGATCTGCTTAATTTTGTGTTTATCTTGTTGCGCGCA
>CAJUYI010000120.1:6200-39251 GCA_910591695.1 Galerucella pusilla
TAGTAACGAAGTTAGGTGTTAGTGCCTTTTTGACAGCATTATTGCGCTACTTTCAACCATCCCCCGGTATATCTATACTCTCGATTACGTCGATTACCTCCGCACCGCCCCCCGCGTTCACATTGCAGCAGCAATACCATTCTTCGCTAATAATATGCATGAGAGCTTATGGCAGCATGTGTTGAATGCCTTGCTATAGACGCGAAGGTTGTGGGATCGAATCTCACTGAAGTTTTTTTCAGATTTTTAAATATACAACAGGACTAAAAATGGCTGCCTTAAATTAAAACGCGCGCGCCGCTCTCTCTCTCTCTTACACATTGTCTCGCTGCTCTCTCTCTAACACACGGTTTTCCCATACTTGTTGTAGAACATACATATAACATCTACTTTCAAGTTTATTTTTATAAACAAATATTCTTGATCCAGTGCTTCTGGGAGAGACTTCTTTTGACAAGTTATTTTGACGTTTCTTTAAATTGAAAAAAAGATGAGTGACGAGTACTAAACGCGAATGCTGATTGGTGGTTTTCATATACGTTCTAGGATGTATATGAAATCATATACCCACGTTCAGTTAACCGATATGGCCTACATTTCCATTCTCTAAACTGTGCAGGAAATGGATAATATACATGTGGGTGTAGAAAAACTACTATTCTGCACAGTTTACAAAATGGAAATGTAGGCCATCAGTTAACTAAACGGATATAATTTCATATACATCCTAGAACGTATATGAAATCCACCAATCAGCATTCGAGTTGAGTATCCGTCATTCATCTTTTTTCAATTTAAAAGAAACGTCAAAATAACTTGTCAAAGTTTCTCATAGAAGCGCACTGGATCAAGAATATTCATTTACAAAGATAAACTTGAAAGAAATAATCCGTACAAATTACCAACAAATAATACTTAAAACAGAATAAAATGGGTATTTGAGGAGACCTCAGATTTTATAAAATTATGTAATAGGTACATCTGACGTTATAGATAAACAATTTTCATATCTCTCAGTGGTTGAGTAGTAAGCAATCCAGACTCTCACGCCGTAGACCCGGGTTCGATTCCCGTGAAAAAGTTTTTTTTTAATTGTTACTTTTATTTCAAAAAATAATTATTCTGCTTGATAATAATAACAACAACAGGTAGACGTTTGATATATTTAGCAGTATAGTCATTATTATAGATAGTGGTACGGAACCTTTCATGAGGGAGTCCGACTGGCAACATCTACTTAGAACAGCATCGTATATTTAAACAGCATCGTATATTTAAAAAATGAAACCGTAGCCCTATACAAATTTCAAGAACTGTACGTTTACCACAAAATTAGTGGAAACATAAAATTGAATTGTAAAATTTTTAATTTGAAGTTAGGTATATTACAGTTTATAGAAATTTTTATTTTCTAGATTTTTTCTTAAGTGGATCGTAGAAAAAATATGCTGCTCGACTCGTGTGGATTGTCTGTATCGCACTTGAACGATTGAGCACTCCGCCTACGGCGTCGTGCTCAAACTTCGTCCTCGTGCGACATGGCCATCATATCCACACTAGTTGCACAAACTACAATTTCTCTCAAAATATGCCCTTTTACATTTAAAAACAACCTGCCAAATGACAAATCAATTTATCCATCCATTTTAAAGTTATCGAATTAAAACATTCAAGCTTTCAAAATTTCAACACCCTGTATTTCGAAAAGTAAATGTGCTAGACCCCTTAATCGCGCAAAACAAATTATGGAAATAATAGTAAAAATTTATCCGAACAAATTCAAGTAGATCACTAGCACTGCGAATACCAGGGCGTGAACTCTGTAACAGAATAGAAAGGAAATTTCTTTCTATGCTAGGAAATTTCTTGTAAAGTTACTCTGTATGTGTATTCGGAGACTTTCGAGTAATTCCGTGTGAATATTCGGCAGATAGAAATAGAAACGGCTACAAAGGTCTTTCTATCTGTTTTTATATACATACTTGTAGCATAGTTGGTATTAACAAGGTTGTCATCTTGGGATGTCAACAGTCAATGTCAAGGACCAAGAACGACTTGACAGAAAGGCGACATGGTGGTTGTAGTATGTTGAGCTGTAGAATACAAGAAGTTATTAAAAGTTGTAAAGTAACAAAAGTGTTTAACTTATTAACAAAATAAAATACATGGCGCAGTCATATAGTAAACGTTCCTGAAAGTGAATAAAAACAACTCGGCTAAATCAAATATTTGTGGGACCACGTGGAAAAGCCCGCCGTCACCATGTCCGGTTTTAATTTGCCGAAACCATTAAAAATGTCTGGTAATATAAACGAAAACTGGAAATGTTTTAACCAGTCATTAAATATTTACCTAAGAGCTTCTGGTCAGATTACAAAAAGTGATGACACGAAAATAGCAATTCTTCTCAACTGTATAGGAGATGATGGTATAAAAACATATAATAATTTTAAATTTGAAGAAGAGACATTCGAAGCAGTATTAAACAAGTTCCAGGAAGTGTGTAATCCCAAAAAGAACATTCTATACTGTAGGCATATGTTTTATGAACGTTCACAGAAAGTAAATGAACCCTTTGAGTCATTTTTAATAGATGCACAGACTTTAGTGAGAGACTGTGAATTTACCGATGTAAATGAGATTCTACGAGATAGACTTATTTTTGGATCAGCTGATAATGAAACGAAACAAAAAATTATAACAATGGAAAAGGTAACCCTAGAAGAAGCTATAAAGATGTTCAAAGTAGCAGAATTAGAAAAAGTCCAAACTAAAAATATATGCCAGGGAAGTAATAATTTTAATTCAAATGTTGACAAAATCAAAATGTCAATAGCAGAAGAAAAAAGTTCATATAAGAAGAAAAATGGTACGAGATACAATCAAAATATAGTTAATTGTAGATGGTGTGGAGGAAAGCATGAACGTAACAAGGACATGTGTCCAGCAAAAGGAAAGACATGTAAGAAATGTGGTATAGAAAATCATTTTGCAAGTGTATGTAGATCAAAATTTGGAAGAAGACAAGTACAAGAAATAATTGTAGAAGAGTCCGAGGAGGATGAAGAATATTATTGTGGTTCAGTAAGTAATAAAATTGTAAATGCTATTTCTTGGTATCAAAAAATAAAAGTTGAAAATTGTGTAATAAATTTCAAACTTGATACAGGGTCAGATGTTAATTTGATTCCATCAGATTGTCTTGAGTTAATTAGTAAAAATTCAAAAGTAATTCTGAATCAAAATGCTAATCTAAAATTAGAAGCATATAATGGAAGTAAAATTAATGTAATTGGTGAAACTAATCTAGATGTAAGTGTTGAAGGTAGAAAGTTCAGGATAAAATTTGTTATTGTAGAAAACAAATTGACACCAATTTTAGGCCTTGAGAGCTGTATAGAGCTTGATTTAATTAAAAAATCATGCAAAATTCAAGAATGCTCTACTAAGCTTGTAACAAAAGACAATATTTTAGAAACATATAAAGATGTGTTTACTGGAATTGGTAAGTTCTCAAAAGAGTATAGTATTAAATTAAAAGCCAATGCATCACCTTGTTCCAACCCCCCTCATAGAGTTCCATTGAAAATCAAAGATAAATTAAAAGATGAGTTAACAAAATTGTGTAACCTGGATATAATTTGTAAAACTAAAGAACCAGTAGAATGGGTGAATAGTTTAGTAATTATTGAAAAACCCAATGCTAGCTTGCGTTTATGCCTAGATCCCAAATACTTGAATGAGTCAATTGTTAAAGTCTATTATGAGATACCTAAATTTGAGGATCTGGCATCAAAATTGAAAAAGGCCAGGTATTTCAGTGTTTTGGATCTAAAAGATTCATTTTGGCAAATTCCTCTAAATAAAGAAAGTTCAAAATATTGTACATTCTCAACACCTTTTGGCTTATATTCCTTTAAACGTTTACCATTTGGCATAAACATATCAGCCGAAGTTTTTCAAAAGTACTTGTCTGAAAACTTTGAAGATATGAAAGGTGTAAATATATATATTGATGACTTGTTAATATTTGCAGAAACTGTAGAGGAACATAATGAAATTTTAAAGAATGTCTTAGAAAGAGCCAAACAAATCAATATAAAGTTTAACAAAAATAAATTTCAGTATTTGCTAAATGAAGTAAAATATTTAGGTCATACTTTTGGCAATGGTACAGTAAAAGCAGATGATGAAAAAATTAAAACAATAGTTGATTATGATAGGCCAAAGGATAAGAAAGCAGTACAGCGGTTTCTTGGCATTATCAATTATTTAAGAAACTTTATACCAAACATGTCTGAGAAAACATATCCATTAAGATCACTGTTAAAAAAGAATGTTGAATTTGTATGGGAAAAAGATATCCATGAAAAAGCTTTTGAAGAACTAAAACAGATCATTTGTAATGCTCCTGTTTTAAAAAATTATGACAATGATTCTGAGATAGTAATACAGACAGATAGCAGTAAAAATGCAATAGGCTGTATTTTAACACAAAATGGTCATCCTGTATGTTATGCATCAAAGGGATTATCAGAAAATGACATAAATTATGGTCAAATAGATAAAGAATTTTTGGCCATATTGTTTGCATTAAAAAAGTTTCACAACTATGTGTATGGGAAAAGTGTAACTGTACAGACTGATCATAAACCATTGGTTGCGTTAATGAATAAGGATATACACAAAATACAGTCAAATCGCTTACAAAGAATAGGACTCAAAATTAGTATTTATGATGTTAAAGTTATATTTGTACCTGGAAAACAAATGTTTATAGCAGATGCTATTAGTAGGGCTGCTTCCAAAGCAAACAAACAAGATACTGATAAAATGTTGAATAATGTTGTGCATTCCATTAATGTATCTAATGAAATGACTAAAATAATAAAAAACAACACACTGGATGATCCAATTTTGTGTAAAATTAAAGAATTTCATTTGAATGGATGGCCAAAATCACTTTCAAAATGTGAAAGTACTTTAAAGAATTATTACCAATTGAAAAATTCAATATTTGTAGAAAATGAGTTAGTATTCTTAGATAATAGGTTAATAATTCCAACTAAAATAACTAAGGAAATAATAAAAAAAGTGCATGAGAATCATTTTGGCATTAACAAAACCAAAAATCGAATTAAATCATTGTTTTACTGGCCAAAAATGGATACTGAAATTGAAAACTATGTTCAAAACTGTTCAGTGTGTAAAAAATTCAGCAATAAAAATCCTAGAGAACCTATGATATCAGAGGAGCAATGTGAATACCCATTTCAAAAAGTTGCTTCAGATATTTTAGACTTTGCAGGGGAATCATATTTAGTAATAATTGACTATTATTCAAAATGGTTAGACTTAATTAAAATAAAACATAAAGATTCAAGAACACATCAATATTTTAAAGCAAATATTTTCAACACATGGTATACCTGAAGTATTGAGAGCTGATAATATGCCTTATGCATCATTTGAGTTCAATGAATTTGCAAATGCATGGAACTTCAAAATCATAACCTCAAGTCCATATTACCCAAAAGGGAATGCATTGGCTGAAAAGGGTGTAAATATTGCAAAAAATATACTGAAAAGATGTAGAGAAGAAAATCTAGACCTAAAACTAGCACTATTAGAACACAGAAATACATCAGTTTTAAATTCAAAATATAGTTCATCACAGCTTCTTTTTAGTAGAAAAACGCGAACGAACCTACCAATTCACAGAAACCAGTTGAAACCCAAAATTGTTGAAGAATTTCAGGAAATTCAAAAAGAAAAAAACGAAAGAATTAAACAAACAGTTCTATGATAAAAACACAAAGAATCGAAAACATAACTTTATTAAAGGTCAAAAACTATATTACCGGAAAGATAATGTGTGGCTACCTGGGAAATTCATCAAGTTTGGTGATACACCCAGAACAATTTTATTCTTTGATACCAATAATAAAGTAAAACGCAGAAATAGCATAGATATTAAAGAAACTAATATTATGTCTGAAAATAATAAGCAATGTCAAAACAAAGAAAACGTGTCTAGGTATTTTTCAAATCAAAAAATTGTTATTCAAGATGAGGCAGAAATAGACAATAGTGTAAAAACAAGTACTAATATTACAGTAGAACAAGAGGAGAGAGATGACATAGTGGGAACAGAAAATATTGTAGAAAATAGTAATGAAGCAGAAAATATTGTAGAAAATAGTAATGAAGCAGAAAATTTAGTAGTTCGTAGTGGACGTACAAGAAGACAACCTGATTATTTAAAATCTTATATTCTTGATTTAAATGATGACTTATTTGAAAAGGAGGGAGATGTAGCATAGTTGGTATTAACAAGGTTGTCATCTTGGGATGTCAACAGTCAATGTCAAGGACCAAGAACGACTTGACAGAAAGGCGACATGGTGGTTGTAGTATGTTGAGCTGTAGAATACAAGAAGTTATTAAAAGTTGTAAAGTAACAAAAGTGTTTAACTTATTAACAAAATAAAATACATACTTATCCCGTTTTGTCATTGTTTATGTTGACTATTGATTATAATTAAATTATGAATATTGTCTATTTTTAATTGAACATGAATAGGTATTTTTTTTAATAAATGGGTGGTATAATATATGATTAAATGAACTTAGGTAATAGATTTTTTTGTCTACTTCGCCTTTTTGAGACTACTTTTCTGGTTGACTCACCTATCATTTTATTATATAATTAGTGTAAAAAGTAAAAACATAAAAAATAAGTAAAATGATCTTGGGAGGAATTGAACCGACGACCCTCGCTATTCATAGCAAGTGATTACCCATCGCAGCCAGGGAGTACAACATTCAAATTATTCAATAATACTTATTAATGAAACAAATGTATCCTCTTGGTTTAGATTGGTAAAAAATTAAACATTCTATATAGAATGGCAGGATGGAAAGACATCGAAACAAAACTCAGAAATGGAAATAATATGCCTTTGCATAGAATTTCAATATAGCATCGGTGGTTCAGTGGTTAGAATGCTTGCATTGTACGCGGGCGGCCCGGGTTCAAATCCGGGTAGGAGCATATTTATTATTATGAATCGCTGCTTCGTAAACGAGAGTGAGACTAAGGAGGCACAAGCACGCAAGGTACATAACGAAGAAATGTAACATAACGTTTCGTAACGTAACGCGTAACGGTCAGATCTTTTGCGTCGCGACCCCTGGTCGCTCAAACATAACCTGGCATAAAGAACTAAAGTTCCAATAACAGTGCCCTTATCAAGTTTAATCATCGTTGTTTGGAGCAAGCCTGTAATAGGGATTTTCAATCAAATGCGTTGTTAATAAAACATTTAAGTACAGAACATGAAATGTTACATTTTAACATTGAGCAAATATCCCCACAAAATTGGCAAGGTATGTATGGATTTTTATCCTACTTTACAAAACGCAGTGCACCATATGTGTATTGATAAAGATACTGAGAGATTTAGAGAGTATTTTAGAAAAATCAACTTCAACAATTTTTTTAAAATGGGCATACTGTTACAGAGATAAATCCATAATTAATACCAATATGCACCTTAAATCAATGCATAAGATTATTAAATATTTCTATCTTGAAAGGAAAACAGTCAAGCGTTTAGATAAAGGACTAAATGCAGTACTACAATATATGAGGGATAAAAGATAAAAGCATTGAACGGGTAATAAGGTTGACTAAAGGAGAACACACAAGACAAACAACAATGTTATCACATTATCATAGACAAGCAGTCAAGCAAAGTATGGGTTATGTTGTTAACAAATTTGATAATTACTGGAAAATAATAAGAAATGAAACTGAAACATATTATGAAGTACATAAAAGACTGAACACAATTTGTTGTAAACAAATGTGTACCATTTGCCAAAAATATGTATTCACATGTTTACGTGTACATGTGAATTTTTTAAAAAGATCACATTCATATTATCCTTTTCAAGTCTAACATCTTCCAAGATGATTCAGTAGATTGTAGTACAATTCCAGAATTAAATAATTTAAATGCATTTTTGAAAGTTCTTCCTCAACAAAGTAATGAACCTTCAAACACTAAGCATAAGCAGCTAGATAAAATAAAATCGCTATTGGCCCATTTAAGTGTCTCTGATTATGATATTCTTGAAGATTCCATATTAAATCAAGTTCACCATTATTTGAGTATTGCAAACAATTTAGTAAAGTGCCAAAATTCTATTAATCTAATTGACTATCATCCAACAAACAATTTACAAACAAAAAGGGTAATACAACCTCAACTAAGGTTTACTTCTACAAAAAAGAAAGAAGCTAAGGCTACTAGCGCTCTGGCTAAACCTACAAGTCAAGAAGCATTGGGCATAGTAGAAAATTTAAATATATTTATATCTGTATCACCCACTTATGATCACACATATATTGATGAAGTTGTAATAATGCATGTTTGTTTATATTATAAATAAAGAATTTATTAAATTTATTAACTTTTTCATTTAGGTATTTACCTATTTCTATTGCTCTTCACATTCTTTCAAAATTATGAAAACAATCCCACACTATTCAGTAAATTTACATACAAGTAAAGAGGGTTTATTTAATTCAGTTAATTTTAGTTATAATTTCTGTATTTTTATCACGTTTTTGTGAACTTACGATTAAAAAAAATTAAATTTAACCCTTTATAACTCCCTTAATATGCATTTGACGAACCGTACCTACTTATTGGAACTTTTTCACCTGTAGAAGTGCTATTACCCCCCGAATTTTTTCACATCAACTAAATGAAAACCAGTATAGTTGTTTACACCAACTACATAGCCTACGGTTTTTTTATATTTCTTGTTACATTACCAACCCTGCTTGGCTCTCAATATTCTTATTTTCAAAAGTCCCGGTAAAAATAATTTGACATGAACGACAGTTACTCATTTGGCAACGTTGGTTCAAAATTACTCGGTGGTTAAATAGCATCTCGTAAATGAAATGGTGACATGCCAAGAGTTCCTGGAATTTTTGGCCACCGATGTGCTGTGTATTCAGCTAAAAAGTTATTTTAAATTCCAAGATTTACGCTTCGGGGGTGTATTCATTATTTTAATAAAGCAATATAGATGTTCGCAATGATAAAAAACATGCAAAAATCTTATGTATTAAGGGGTAGACATTAACTGTCATTCTTGTCAGAAAAACCACTTTTTGTTGGCCACACTGACCTTAGACTGATTAATTTATTGATCCTTTTTATTATAAATAGTGAGATATGGCTTTCAAAATACCTAAGCAATCAGAACAACTTTAAAGAAGCACAATATGACCATATCAAAATTAAATGAGTTCTCACAAGACAGATACAGTCATAGAGAAATATAATATTGTCTATGGACACAGTCTTTGAGAATCCGGATTCGGCGCAAAGATCCTAAAGCATTCTTACAAAGATTTCTGATTGGTTTGAAAACTGTCTATTACTTGTCAGAGATTTTCTGTGAGAACAAACCTAGGAACTACGTGTTGTACAAAGAACAGTTGTTGTCGACTTAAGCAAAGATCACAGAATACATAAGTAAGTAAAATAAGATAGATAGGCAACTCAATGTACAAATCTCAAACCAGTGACTGTATAGCTTGCTATAAGCAGACCTCACATCAATAAAAGATTATCAGTGCGCAGATGCGAATTTCCAATTTAAGCGGGATTCCGTCACTCCACTATGCAGAAATCATAGATAAACTTGATATACTGGCAAAAATGCTGTCTATAATAACATGGGTGCGTTCAGCTGCTAGGCTTGCGGTAAAACTTTGCGTTATCATGGCTGCACGCGTCCAATGTAACATTATAAAATGGCAGCATTGACATTATTAGGTGAGCGGAATATAGATGGCGCCACATTAATTACCTTCACAACTTGCGATTATTACACACAACAGTCGAATAGTTATCTAAAACTGGAATGTAACAATACAACCCCCATTATTTTCGAACATGATCTGTTCCTTGTGTTTCTTAGAGAGAAAGCAAGCACGCGAATTCTCAATTCAAGGTTTTCCTATCGTGTTGCGGACTGTGTGGGAAACATGTTATATTGTTAACGTTGTCCCCCCAAGACTTGGGCACACCTTGGACCTCTTGAAGGGGCAACTGTTATGTTATTACTCTTGGTAACAAAAACTGAAAGACAACGAAAAATACTTGATAAGCGCTGCAGCACTGTAGACAATGCGGTTGTGTATTTTTACCTATTCGGGTTTTAATATTTTTCAAGAAAGATAAGTTTCCGTGACTGAGTCGAGTAAAGTCTTTGAATTATGTATTGAGGGCACAGATTATAATCTGTGTTGAGGAGTTAGATTTCAACAAATTCACAGGATAGAAACCTATTAATAAAGAGTCACTAAGGAACTAAATAGAATGAGAAATATTAAGTAAATAAATGAAAACTTAGAGTAAGATAGATCTTAGGTACCAGTTAACACACCTCTCTCATAATCAATTTAGGGCATTGATCAGACAAATTAATAATATAACTATTTTTGAATAAAAGCCTCGGTTTTGTAAGCCTCGGTTTTGTCTTTCGATTCGGCTGAACAATTCAAAAAGTAAAGGAGAGTGAAGTACCTAAAAGTTTATTGCGTTGCATAATGAACTATGAAATATTTTATTGTTTTCTGCAGTATCTTGCCTTTAATGGAATAAGAGGGAAATTGACAATAATAAAAAGAGGGAGTGATTTAAAAAATATATATATATATACAATTACTTATCACAATACAATTACTCAATTTAAGTTCTATTGAAATTTTCAGTCTGTCAAAAAGACAAATCACAATAATATACAAAAATACAGTATAATATACACTTGTAATCAATTAATACATTAAAACATACACATAATATTAAAATGATATCTTAACATGAAATAAATATATTTGTCAAGTCATTACACTCAGGTTTTGTCCTGGTGCAAATAACCATCACATTTTTATTGCTTAAAAATTGCACGTTAAATAAATAGACTGGGTGCAGTCGAAATATTATTTAAAAAAAAATGATGATACTTTGGTTGATGTAACATTGCATGTCAGTTCTCTGGCATTACATGACAGAACTAAGCAGTTACCTGGTGAAAATAATCCTTGTCAAAGCTTAAGGTAGTACTCAATATGTTACACCAATATTTTATAAGAGTATTTTAATAATCTAATTACTCAAGTAGGTATATAATAAGACTATTCTTGTATCAATAATCATTAGAATTAATAATAACTGGATATGGAGACTTATTTGTGCAGCATTTGTTCAAATTGGTTCATTTGTGTTATTTGTTGTGTTCTTTTTACACTAGTCTGTTCAGCTCTGTTGAGATAATTTTCAATCTGAGCGGGTGACCAAAGTGAACAGGAAATCTTAAAAAGAATGCTCCTTATGTTTTGAGGCTATGATCAACTAAACGGCAGAGCCGAGCCAAGCCGAGCACCCACAAGAGGTAGTGTAGTTAGGGGCAAGAGGGGAAGAGATAGTTCAGCTCTGTTCAAAACGAGCGCTTAAAAAGAATACGCAAAATCATTCAAGTGAACAGAGCAGCTGATCTGCTCGAGCAAATTCTGTAAAAAGAACACACCTATTATTCCAGACAACAATAACGGTTTATAAACTAAAACACTAAATGTTGATGTAACATTTCAGTATTGGTGCACATTTGGTGAATTTTAATTCGACATCAACACATACCTGTAATTTTTTAAGAGCACTACCCTAATCGATGTAGTTATAAACAATACTTTAAACCAATGTGAAATGTTTCAAAAGTTGAGTATATTGCTCCTAATTCATTTTACGGGTTTTGTTTACAGACATTAAAAAGTTGTGATTTCGACGAATCATTCAATTTAATAAATACTTTATACAATAGACACAACTCTAAAACATAATGTGGATCAATAGCGACATGTATAAAAAATACATATTTAAGTAAATTTTGTTTTAAAAGGCTGAATAATATTACAACAAATTCCTTTATCAATTTCAAGATGTTTTACACATTTTGGCACAGACGAATTTGAGATCAAACATAATGACGAAGATCATTTTCACAAAAAATTCACTATACAAATTATTTACATAGTAAAAGACTATGTCTTACATATTTAAGCGCCAATATGGTGCATCGGTATATAAAATTATGCTACTTGGTTCTTTAGTAACTTTTAACAGTATAATTAATTGTCTTGATGACAGTCCAATTTTCAGTAAAAAGAGTAACACAATTTGTAATTAAAACAATTCTATACTCAATTCAAAAACATATGTATGTACAAATAATTGGATTATTATTTTAGAACGAAATAATCATGGACAGATTAATTTCACTATTTAGACTATATAACGGAAATTCAACTGTTTTAAAGAGTTAACAATTGTTATATTAATTACAAGTACGTTTAGAAAATGGAAGGTGTAATATACTTTTCAAAACATGATTTTCTACATCCAACAAATAAGAAGTTAAAACAATATGCAAATTTAAACGTTAGTTTACTAGATTTCTAGCAATAGTCAGAATAACGGCGTTAAAACGTTGCATTAAATTACACCATAAAAATAATTTTCAATCCAGAACTATTTGACGAAAAATATGATTTCTAAAAAAAATAACACCATGTAGGCAGGTTGATTATTTGTTATAAAAACTTGATACATTTCTACTTGGAATACTTACATTGTTTCTACTGCAATATGGATTCAATTTATATAGAACAGCTTTATTAGATATAATTATAGTTTGGTGACTACACTATTAATTTATCTAGTACAATGATTCAATGGTCTATGCAGATGAATCGAATCACAGTATAGTTATAAGTGAATAATGTTTGGCTTTCAGTTTAATAAGTAATAAAGAAAATGGAGTGAGTGTAACCGTTTATACCAATAAGCAAAGTTCGGTTCAATACAACCTACATATTTTTGGAAGACATACGCCGTTAATTTTTGATTTTGATTAACAAGACAACTCTATAGCATACTTCAAAATTGTGGATGTAATAGCCCGATATTTACGACCGTCCATATATTTAATAAAATAACCATATAGGTTCAAATAGTTTGGGGTTAAATCTCATTAAAATTATAAAAATATGTTGTAATAAATAAAATATAGTTATTTTGGTCCATATCTTATTAAACAGATGTATGAATATTAGAATTGATCTTCTGAGATATTTAATCTAAATGGACAAGTTTAAAGTGTTTTCAAAAATTATTCACAAATTTTAAGACGTTGGTAGAAATTTTGCTATTAGCGCTTAAAAATAGTGATTCAAAATTAAGATTCACACAATTGACTGCTGTAATTATTACATATATTGCTAGTGTACTTACATTTAAATAATAATTATTTTCATAATAAATGGCATTTAAGTTGAAAAATAAAAATATATATATTCTACTTGTTATTAACTAAATTTTTCATCAGAAATGCAGGTGATTTTCTTCAACACTTTGTCAGTTTATAGAATAACCTGACCGACGAAAACGGTGCGTATAAGGTAGGTACATTAGCAACGTATGGTGTAAGTTTGCCATCCGAATTTTGGAACTTCTTGTATATATCTGTTACTTAAGTAAAAAGTTACTAGGAACCAAGTACGTATCATTAAATTAATTATTTGTACTATAAAAATTTATGGCAATAAAATTAAAATTATTTACATTCCTAGCCTTTTCTTTCCTGGGCGCTGACGTGAATCACAGTTCCAAGTTTTAGATTTCAATCGAAAATGTCTAAGTTCTCCCTCGTGATCTGGATGTAACATTTCTTTGTAAGCGACTGGAGTACACATTTCGGAATACTCTTCAAAAAATTTCTTGTATCCACCTTCCAGGAGATATATTTCAGGATAATGGAGACTTGGATACATGATTTCATTTCTGTTGCGGTCTTCTTTGCGCAAGAAGCGATATCTGCAAAGAAATACTTTCCTTAAGAAAATTACGCAAATCTCACAAAATAAAAATTAATCAAACACCTAATAATCCAGTCAATGAGTTACATTGTGTACTAAAGTAAATTTAATTTTGTGTGTCAAATCCGATAAACAACTTGGGAAATGTTTTGAGCTAATCTGATACAAACAAACAAACATGCATACTTATTCTTCCTCTTTATTATATGTATAAGCAAACGACCATATAGTGCGTTGCAAGATATAGTATAAAATCGTCTAGTGTCTAGTGTAACAGTTGGAGCGAAGGTATTTGTGCCGGATCAGGGAGAGTGCGGTGAAAATATCTACATGAAAATTTTATGGATGTTTGAATAAATTTGTAACGCCACTGATGTTCAATCGTTATCCAATACTATCAAAGCTCCAAAGCAAAAAAGTTATCATATGTGAAAATTTGTCCAGCCACAAAATCAGGACTTTTTGAGAAAAGGCAATTTTTTAAACAAACCATCCAAACGTTCGATACAAACGACGTACGATCTGTGGATAATATCAATCATGTATCAATCACAAGATATAGACTATGACGAGACTGATCAAAAGTACAAGCAACAACCTGCAGACTAGACGAACCCATATTTCACATGAGTTTTGATAGCATGACACATTGAGAACATATTCACTGTGCGACTGAACAACATCATCCCTTTACTGGGGTTGGTCTAAATTGGCCTAGAAATAGAATGTTCTTTAGCCTTGGTCGATATCCGTCTGTGTTTCAAGCAGACGATTGTCGCTACAGCCTGTCTTGATGAAAACATCAGGAGAGGATATGGAAAACAAAAAATTTCACTGACAGCCAGGATCTGCTTAGAATTCCTAACAGGCTGACAAGGGATAACAAAATGTCTCTAGTAGGGGTGCCGGCACATGAGGTCATTGCAAGTAATGAAAGGGCGGACCAGTTAGCTAGAGAAGGCTCTAAAGGAGACTTCATAGGTGCGTTTTGTGGGATCGCAAAATATTACAAAAAATGAGAAATAGGGAACACCAACACAAATGAAGGTCGACACAAGGGCACCTCCATACAAAGCATCGGCATCAGCACAAAATGGGCAAGGTTAGTAAACCTATGCGAAATAAATGTGAACTCTATGAACACCTACTCACATACTCTGTTTCTGTGAGAACTTATATGGACTCAGACGGAAGCACTTTGGAGAGGAAATAATACAATCAATAGTGGCCTACGTAGAAGACAGGAAGCTTTCGAAAAGGTAGTTAGGTCAAGCATTAGAGCATGCAAGTATAGTAATTTTTGACAAAAATCTCGACTGTTTTTGTATTTTATTACAAATGTATACGTTTTGTTGCTCTACATCTATACTTTTTTAAATCGTTTTAAAATTGCTGCCGAAAAACATTTGTTTGTCAAAAGCATATCAGAATTATACTACGTATTGTCTTTTATTTGATGGCACCATCCATTTTCTAACTACTTACGATTTTTGTCAAAAATATTTACCTATTGCTTGGCCTAAGTAAATAATATGGGAAATGGTATAAACATTCAGTTAAGTGTCTGAGCTGATGAGCACAACTCAACGAATTAATAAATGAATGAACCCGTAGACTGTAACAATTCTCCAACTATTGATAAGACTGAAATCTGAATCAAGTCGTACTAGCTTCGGAAATTAAAAAAAAAATACGTACAGTTTGAAGCAATTTTGTGGGCTACGATGAAGATATAGATAAGAGTTTTTCAACAGTGACGTTCTCATCAGTATAAGGTTTTATCTTGCAAATATACCAACCCCGTTCAACTTTGAAGTGTAATTCAATGTCCTTCGTGGCATATAGCCATGGAAGTAGTTGTTGCTACTTAGTGAACGGTCTTTGTTCTTTGATTTTCATAGACTCTGTAAGGCGTTATAATAGTATTATACTACCTTTAACACGCTTTAGTAAAATGACAATTTATTTGCAGGAAACTGTGAATGAAGTAAGTAACTTAGAAATGTATGTTTATGTGATTCATTACTGCTCATGAAATATCGAAAATATGGGAAATGGGAAAAATGTTTTACCGAAATCAATTTGGATTAGAATCCGACAAACGAAAGTATAATCATCTTTCTATTTATGGTTCTGAACGTAATAAAACGTTAGATCCTTTTTTTAATTGCAAGGTTAATAATAGAGCTACCTAGTATTTGAGGTTTTTTCTCTTTTTCTTTCTCTATGATCGACTAACGTTTCTCACGGTTGCCAGATCTCTGCACATTTTTCTATATCTTACATGCATACATATAATCTTTCATCTTTATAATATTGGTATAGGTAGTAGGTATAGATCAAGGATTTCTCAAATCTGATTGTTTTTAGAATCTATAGGTTTTAAAAATATAAAAATACAAACTGTGTATAAGTACTAGAACTTTTAATTGTGCTAAAATTACTTGTATTTTCAAAATTTACAAATTAGTAATAAAACTAGTTCCTAAGTATTGAGTTTAAATATTATATAAAATATTTACTTACAGATTGGGGCCTCGTTCACTGGAAAATTCACAATGGAACACCAAAATGTGCCTTGTATTTTCAGACGTATCTGGTCTTGAGTCCAAAAGTTGCAAACATTGTGCCTTTGTGTAAATATTCTCGGCCTTTTCTATGTGTCCTCCTTCAAATTCATATGGATATCTACAATCAACTACTTTATATGAAGTAACAGTATCATCAAATTCTCCCCTAATAAGAGCGGCTAACGTATGTGGTGTAATAGCCTTTAGATCCTGATGACGACTTGTTGTTAAAGGAAGACCAAAGCTTTTTGAAAAATCTCCAATAAGATCAGGTTCGACTGAAGATCGTTGCACAGCACACATTATACTTTCTTCTGTGGCGGAAAAGGCTCGTTGAAGAGAAGGTCTTACCATTGGAACTGAAGCATCACTGTCATCATCCTCATCATCATCATCAAATATCTTAGACCTTTTCACTCCAACGATTTCAGTATCATTAGGGGGATCTGGTCTTTTAAAAGATCGCATTTCCTGTTCTCCTTTAAATAGACTAGTTCTTACTCTACTGCTGTTTGGTGTGTTATCAGACTGAGGTTGCAAAGATAAAGCTCTTCTAAACAACGGCCTGATTATAGTATCTTTTGGAGAAGAAATCTGTTGTGGTTTACTTTTATGTATCAGAGGATTTGTGATCAATTTGTTGAAATGTTGAGGTAGTGCCGGTTTTTCTAACGGTTCGACATCAGAAAAATCTAAAAATTCATCTTCCATGGAGAACATAGAGCTGAAAGACGCAGTGTTAGTCCGTGTTGGAGAAGCGTAGGACAAAAATTTTTCACCATGGTAGCTTGCACCATAGCCGGAGTCCTGGGAATTTGAATCATGTTCCTCAAGAGGGCGACGACAACGTGATGGAGACGATACATGATAGGATTCCATATTACCATTATCGTATAAAGACAGCTCGTCGGTTTTCATATGGTTGAACGGCTGCATATTTTCTTTATCTAGATAAGGTCCTTCCACTGGATCACAAGCCATTTTTGTTTCACTGAAAAAAAAAGTATTATGAGAAACTAGCTACTGATAAAATGATGTTAATTATCAATTAATTAATCGACCGCAAAAACCGATTTTGATCAATTCCATTATCAATAGATTTTCACATAAAATACACTCTTCCGTCAAACCACCCTCGTATAATTTTCAATTTCAATATTTGTCTCGAATATAAGAAATTAATATAAAAAAATCTTATATGTATAAGATAAAAGTATACACATGTTTAAGCTTTTGTACTTTTGATTGATTCTCTATAAACTCTACTTTGTCGATATACAGGGTGGTCCTTAAGTAATTGTACATAGAAGTACAGTACAATCTTCACTTCAAAATATTGCGATTTAAATCAACTAGCCCTAATAAAATGTTGATATTAAGAGATACATGAAATTTTAATTTTCGTTTTTTACAATAACTTCAACGCTTTTTGATGTAATGCACAAAAATTTGGGGTTGGGAGTTTTTTGATATGAGAAATCATAATTTTGTATCTATTTCGATGTATTTTGTAGAGGGCGCCACATAGACCACGTATGCGGCATAAATGTGCGCAAAACTTTTTTGCCTTTGACAGCACTACTTTTGTAAAAAATAATTAAAAGACACACATCATTACAACCAATAAAATGTATACTTGTTAGTATCCCCAAATCTTAACGGTTTTAGAGATAATCACATTTTAGTGATTAACTACATGATTATTATTCAATCAAATTATGCTCGAAAAATGCAGTTGTTTGTACGACATTTATTATTTTTAAATATTAAAAGTATCATACAATTTCATGTTAACTGCTACTATACCCTAATACTATTCATCTTAATACTAAAAAAAATAATTATTGTACGCACTACATTTTTCGAACGTAATTTCATTGAATAATAATCATGCAGTTAATCACTAAACTGTGATTATCTCAAAAACCGTTAAGATTTGGGGATACTAACAAATACCTATAACTTTTATTTGTTATAATGATGTGGCTTCAATTATTTTTTACAAAAGTAGCGCTAATGTGAAGGAAAAAAAAGTTTTGCGTACATTTATGCCGCATACGTGGTCTATGTGGCGCCCTCTACAAAATACATCGAAATAGGTACAAAATTATGATTCCTCATATCAAAAAACTCTTAACCCCAAATTTTTGTGCATATACATCAAGAAGCGTTAAAGTTATTGTAAAAAACGAAAATTAAAATTTCATGGATCTCTCTTAATAAGAACATTTCATTTAAGGCTAGTTGGTTTAAATCGCAATATTTTGAAGTTAAGATTGTACTGGACTTAGTTGATTTCAAAAATGAAGAGTATAATAATTATTTGGCCAGCATTATTTTATAGTTAATCAAAATGTGACACAAGCTTATGATGAAGGTACCTGACCCTAATGTAAATTGACCAATTGTCTAAGATTTTTACATTGATAATAGATATTTGTAGTATTCGCATATATATGCCTTTCATATTTTTAATGTAGGCGTAGTATAATGTGATTTTATGTATAACTTCTCAAATTTATTATTTTGGGATATTTACATTATTTGTTAATCATTTAAATTATAAATTTGTCCATATTTTTAATTTTGTCAATATATAAAGAAGATTTGTGTATATAATTGTTAGATAATTATATTTGTAATTACCTACCCAAGTTTAGAAATAAATACTAGGCACCTAGTTATATTTATAAATTTGTTTTTTCGAAAACAAAAGATTTTTGGGTAAAAAAAGAAGTGATATTATGTGCTAGTTGGTGTTTTTGTTTTTATTTGGAACCGTTCTGTAAAAAACATTTTTTTGGTAACCGATTTTCCCTATTCTAAAGCTAATAATTGATGGTTTTACTCATCTCCATACTACGGTGGATCAATTGTTGTGCGATCCAACATCCAACGGCTCGTTTTGAAAGTAGGCATGAGGTAGAAAAGATAAAATTTGAGTTGTATAATTTCAATATACATCCTTCCACGCAAATGTCTGATACTTCCGCATGGGAAGTAGAATAGGAACCGACACTTGATAATTTTTCGATTGCTGAGGATTCTTATAACGAAACACCTATTACAAAACTATATCACTGGTTTTGTATTAAATGTTGAATTATCCAAAAAATTTTAACCAATTTGCAAAAATGGATCTCCATCTATAGCTCACAGTGGTAAGCTGAAGTTTAATATTTTGCCGTAGCGGTTAATAACAGAGCCTCATCGGTATATTTCCGCCATTTCCGGCAACACAAAATGATAGAAACCTGTAAATAATGAGTATTTAAAAGTTTAGTACTCATCCGGTGGATAATAGATGGCTCTACGGTGCAATACTGCCTTGAAACAACAACGGAAGAACTTTATCAGAAATAACGCTTTTAGAGGTCAGTGTTTTTTTTCTACGGATATAATTTTGATAATACTTTTACTTTTAGGTCAATCTAACAAGATTTTAAAATAATTACTAATTCTATTATTATTAAATAAACAAAAAACATCAAATAACTTCACTACACCTCTTAAATAGTAATAAAACAAATTGCAAAACTTAATACCTAGTATAGCCTTCGGCTCGTTTCGTATCCAGGTTAATGCTTGTGTATTAATAACCAATTCATGATAGTTGCATACACTATTTTTTCTACGAACAAGAAATTTTATTTGAATTCAACGACATTGTTTTTTTCAATTTGTTAATATTTTTTTATACAAACAATAAGAATAAGAAAAATAAGTTCTTCAGCTTAATTTTTATTCCTACCATTAATCAATTTTGTTTAAATACAAATTTTGAATAGTACAATTACTAAAAAGTACTTGAGGTGTACCATCTTTAGTCACAAACGAATATGTAGGTACCTACTCGTATATAAAAAGGGCAAATTAATATGAATTTCATGACTTATTTGTTTTATGTATTGAATGGAGAATCTGATTTGATACTGTCAAACATTCTACAGAAAATATTGGATCTGTCTATGCCTACTTGGTTATTTAAAATCTAGATTCATATTGGTCAATTTTTCTGTTTTATAATGAAAACCAGTGTTATAATGAGTAGCATTATGAAACTGATTGACATTTAATTAACAACTTATAGTAGGTAGGTATAGGAGTAGAAAAAATAATTGAATGAATAGCAATAACTATTTCTTGGATATTAAATTCAATGGTTATACCTAGAAAACTTTCAATGCATCTTATTTTGATTATAATAATATAAGATTTATGATCACTAGAAAAATGCGAAAATTGTCTATAGAATACTTATACCTTTCATTCTAGTTACCTATGTTAATACGTTATTAGTTAAAAAAACTATATTTAAATATAAAAAAAAGTTAGGTATAAAAGTATAAAAAATTTGTCTTTGTGGCATGTTTTTTATCTTTAATAGGTGAATATTCCAAATCCGGTTACAGTGTAGATAAGCACTTAATAATTCCCGCGTTTAAAGAATGGCGCCTTTATGATAATAGGTATATTGCAACTTTTGGGATAAGGGAATAAGTAAAAATTACACATGCACTTATCGTATTTCGCGATATTGCACAAAATAAGCAGATGAGCTTACAAAATACTGTTATAATTGTAGCGCCTGGATTACATTTTGGGACACTACTCACTAGTGGTTCTGGATTTACGTGATTATAGATTTCTGTTGCATAATCAATGGTATAAATAATAATTAGGCACCCACCAAAATATTTGGAATTTCATTCAAGTTAATATTCAATAAACCTTTAAAAAAAATTAATAAATTTTTTCAAAAACAAGAAACTCTTTTTGGTAGGTAAATAGGTACATTTTTATTATTTACGTCCTAGATATAACCTACTTTCATTTTTGATTACTGCCTAATATCAATGAGATAAATTGTTTATAAATATCTGCAAGACATGGAAGTGAAGAATTTAGGTCCAGCTTAAACTGAAAATTTTTTCCTGAATAGGTAATCAATGAAATTAAACATAAATTTATATTGGTAGGTAGGTACTTCTAATCTTACAGAAATAATGACACATTCTGATTAAGTCATAGTGAATAAATATGAAAAAACCATTAGGTAAATTTGGTTTTATGGTTGCTGAATTTAAAATATAGTCGCTTCAGTTTTATATTCTACAAAGCAAAGGTACCTGTTTCTGGGGTTAGTGACTTTCAACATTCCAGACTTATTCCCGCGCAAATCAACCTAGACCAGTTTCTAGATACAGATCTTGTTAGTGTGCAACAAGAAGATAAGGATATAGGTACTCTTTATTGAAGTTAATCAACTATTTATTTAATTGAGAATACACATATGAAGCACAAAATAACCTAGGTATCATACAATAAATGCTGACTAGGAGTATAAACCAAAAGACATTTAAATTTATCATAATTACCCAGGTAGGAAAAGGTAATTGATGAAATAAGTTAATTAAATTTGAAAATAATGTTAAAGTATATACAAAGAGGAATTAGTTTGGTTGAAAGATGTTAACATGCCAAATAAGATAGGTACGTAGGTACTTGAAAATATCCATAAGTATATTATTTAGTGTGAATTGGATGTCCATGTACACCAACTTGTATCATCCTCTCTACACAACAAACTAATCTGCTTTATTTATCTGACAGACATTTTGCAAGATTTTTCGCGCCAACGGGTCTATTATGACCCGTTCTGGTACCTCCCCTTTTATTGCTTTTTCTTCAAGAAATTAAGAAGTACCTAACCAGCTGATTGAGACGTTGTCAAGGAGAATGCAGGTATTGATCAAGATCTAACTTAAACGAATGAAACAACGCAAACAAACAACGATATTATTATTGAGTATATAAATTAATTGACTATTATCTTGAATCACACTTTTTGAATCAATTAAAACTATTTGTAAAAACAGAGTTCAACGAATGTTTATAGCGAACTGTAAACAGAAGTTTTTACAACCGATACCAAATTGTGTAAAAACTTTTTACTACAAAGTTAGTACGGAATTTAGAGTTAAAAATAGGATAGAGATATTGGTATAATTAGTAGCATGTTAATTTGTTACCTCAATCACCTGTATAAAAAGAAGACCCGCGTAAACAGTGTACATATAACATTTTTAAGGCTAGTCAGAAATAAGACATTATTTACCTGCTGCACTGGCATGTCCGACAGTTATCACTGCTAAGAGAATCCCACATTTCAAATTTATATCCAAAAAGCACAATTTTTTAAACTAAAAACAATAAATAACTAAGATTACAAAGACTTTTTTAAAGCCTCCGAGCTCCGCGAACTATTCCTTCACGAGTCCAAACGCTTACTGACTGACTGTTCTCGTGTTCTCTTTACGGAGCGAGGCAACGAAACTATTAAAACTGGTCTGTCCCACACCTCTTTCCGATAGAAGAGTGGGGATACACCCTTACCGGTAAAAGGGATGTTATTTACGGTTGTCTGTAAAATTATAATCCCCTCTACTTTGGGATTATTGGCATTGAAAAAATTTACCTCTACTTTGGGATTATTGGCATTGAAAAAATTTCACTCTCCTCTTATGTTAAATTTTGGAATGGAACAATTTGTTTTGTGGTAAAATTTTTTTTTTGGTTTTTTGATTCTTATAGGTACCGTGAATAAGAGTAAAATATATTATTTTTAATTAGTTACCAAACATTTTACAGCCCTTTTGGAGCTTAGTATTTAAACATAAATAAAAAACATTAATTAAGCAAAAACTTTCATTTTAAGATTCTCCAAGGCAAGGACTTCTTCCATTAAATACATTGAGGACTAAAGAGGTAAGAGTTTTGGAAAAAATGTAGAGTTAGACCTCTCCAGACTGAAAATAAACAGAATAGGTACCTTTCCGTCAAAAGGGTGCTATTAAAAATTATAAACGACTTTACGCCGACAGAAATCTTAAAGAAATTTATAAAGATAGGTATATATATAGACCTTATTTTTTTATAACGACATAAGTAACAACAATATACGAAAACTAAAGGAAATCACCCAATTTTATATTTTTGGGGTCCTTATTTACAAAGTAATTTATAAATGCGTGAATAAAATTTTTTTTTAAAGTATTATTATTGTAAAACTATTAGTAGGTACTTGAATAACTATTGTTTTATTTTTGAAAGTGTAGGCAAATTTTATTTATTCTATCAAACTAGTATTAAATCTATTCATTACAGATTTATTATATTTTTGCAAATCTTTTTCTCAAGCTTTTTTTAAAATTATTTTTACGCAATTAGCAATATTGAGTTTTAGAACTAACCTTTTCCATTTACAACTAACCAACTTAGGTAAGAGTAACCCTTAGAATATACCCTGGTGCAAGGATGTAGGAGTGTAAAAGAATTGTCGGAGTACTGGAAAATGGATGGTTTTTCATAGAGAAGACAACGGCTTTCTCTTAAATAAGCTCGTTCTCAAAACATAGGTACATTCAATTTAATGTTACGAAAATGTTTTAAAAAAGAAAGTTCACAGTTAGCATTTTAGAATTCAAGCATGGAAAGTTTATCTGCTAATCCACCACATTGAATATTTTGAGATATTTTTATTTTTTAAGTCTTTCTTTTTGACATTACAATATTAACTCGAATCTTAGGTAATGTGTTGAATACTGTCGACTTTGTTGGGTGTCATATGCACTTAAAATTATATGAATTTGAGTATTATTGACTAAATGACATTAACAGTTTATGAAAAGGTTTTGTTTTAAAATTCATTAAATACTCATCTAAATTAGTTAGTGTGTTAGGGGCAAAGTCCACAAAGTATGTTTAATATTATGATATTTGAGATATCTAAAAGATGATTGTGTGTTTTAATAAGATTTGTTTACTTTGACAATTTAAATTAAAATACAATATTTTCTTTGTCCACGACCACCTAATAATAAGTCAATATTTTACCTTGATATATGGTACCCATATATCAACTGTCGTGAATTATGGTTCATAATACACTGTAGTGTATTATGGTTCATAATTCCCGACTAGAGATGGGGGTACAATATGAAATAAACTATTAAATCTGTGTATTTTGTTCAGGAAATTTTTTTCTGACATATATCGTATCTATAAAATATTGTAATTTTTAGTATTGATACTTTTCATTACGATATTTTCTAATATTAAGTATTTCAAAACAATATATTTATAACGGTAGGTACGTTGTATTGATACTTTTTACAGTATCGCCCATCTCTATATATGTCAAATTAGTTGAAGTAGCTGCCACAACATTTTGAGGTTAGTAATATGCCAAATCGCTACTGACTTTTATTTATTAATAAATAAATTAAGTGTCGTGGACAAAGTATAGTATTCTACTCGCAATTTATGGCCATAATTCACTTGGGTGACTTGCGCCCCTCGCCTGCGGCTCGTGACACAAATGTCACCCATCGTGAATTATGGCTATCATAAATTGCTCGTTCAATAATATACTATTTCTCTATTGAATTAGCAAATATTTGTATAGTAACCCGGGAATCTGTAACTTGCAAACATTTTTATTATTAACTGTTTAATTTTTGGCGAAGGTGCGAGTTAGATTTGGCTGTTATTTATTTCGTATTTCCGTTGATTGATGAGTTTTCAATCAACGGTATTTCGTTCCCATTCTCTAAAATAATAAAATTGCAAAATTATTTTAAAGCACTAAGGGCCAACTATACCGTACTGTACTTAAGCATTTAAGTAAGACTTAGGAAATATGTGTGACTGCACCTCGTCGTTCTTAACGAAGTGTATGTACTTATGTATACATATGTAGTTAGATGTGTTATAGTTCACATAGTTCACGATTGATGGCACAATTTTTATAGAGTAGCAGATAAACGCCAATAAAACATTATGGATTATTAGCGAATACTTTCTTAATTAAAATGATTGGCTTTCACCCGAGATTGAAAAAACGCCAAGAATACTCAGAAACTGTTTTGTACTGATAAGTGATATAAAATCGTAAAATCGATATTCATTAAGTAATTGGCGCAATTGCAGCAGAAAAAATCATACTTTTTAACACTACTTCTGATGTCATTTTGCCAAATATTCAAAGAAACAAAAGGTGAAAGAAAGTACTCGAATAAGAATAAGAAGATATTATTTAGGAAAAACATATTATCTATTTGGATGAAACATGGTTTGAAGAATACTTTGTCACAAAATGAGGCCTACATTCAAAATTTAAGAGGTGTGTGTTAGATGAAAGAATACTATAAGAACCTGGAATCGAGATGTTGCGATTACCACCTTAAAAATGCAAACTTAAACCAATTAAATTAATTTTGGCTCAAAGGAAGGGCCAAGAAACAGTACAAACTGCTTCATATAATGGGAAGATTTACTTAAACTGATACCTGTGGATATTCTAAATCATGGAACTACTGATCTCTGAAACTTTCCTCAGGAACTGAGTAGAAAAAGAGGGCACGATAGATCCTCTAGGTCTAATATGTTGACCCTAACATATACTACGTATACATATATGATTATGATAATCTCCTGATATCTTACATCTTTGTTTCCAAAATAAATTAAGATATTTTTTCCATTCCTTCTTCAAGTACAATAAAATGTGATCCGGATCTGAGATTTGAATACGCATTATGTATAGTAAATAATATATTGGGTACATATCCAGGTGGAAATAGTTTATTTTCTATGGAGATCAAAGGTATCACCGTGCGTTAATAAATATTAACTTTTTTTCATGTTTAAATATGGCGATGTTTAGATACCTAACTTGTGCAGTTTACTATTCTTCCCAAATTTAAAGTATTTTGAAACCTGCACGCGCTCAAACTGATGTCTCAGCTAACACAAAAAGTATGAAAATAGAAATATTATAAAAATAGATCCGTATTAAGTTACAGCAGCTTATTCCGTATTTTAACGTTAATGAAACTTACTGCGTTTAACACTCATTAAACAAATAACGAAAGAAAGAATGCATTTCTCCATCCCGTTGACAACATGTTTGCAAGTCAATGAACTTATTAAGTAGTTAAGAATATTACTCATGTTATCTAATGCAATTGTTGACTTTTTAATTAAATGGGATGCATTTATTTGTAGTTGTACTTATAAAGACATTATTATTTTGACGCATATAACATGTGTATGGTGGGAAAATCAACTATATCTTAGGAACTAAAAAAAATAAAGAAACTCAGGAGTATTATTTAAGTTCCCCGTCGCGTTCGTCTGCCTTAAATATAGTTGATAATTGATGCATACAAAAGAGACTGACATTCAATGCTCAGAAGCATAATTTTACGAAAAATACGGTACTATAAGGGCTGAAGCCAATAGGAGAGATGGTGATTCCATTTGCCAAAGAAACAAAGTACTTAGGAATAAATTTTGATCAAAGGATTTCATGGAACATTCACCTTCTGAAGACCACACAGAAACCTACCATTGCTCTCGTCAGATACAGAAGAATGGGTAGAAAAAACCCACTGGCTTTACACCATGGTTGTTAGATCTATGGATCAGTAGTGTAGTGCACAAAAACACTGCAGATGTAAAGCTATTAAGTAGCACACAAAAGTTTGCTTGGCTGTGTATTAAGGGAACCATAAAAACCATTCCCACATGTAGAATGGAGTCTTGCTGAATCTGCATCCACTACACATTTTCATACAAGATCTGTAACGCACAAACGATTAAGAAGTCAACAGCACATAAGCCAAGCGCACGGCGCTGACTATCGAAGATTTATTGAGAAGCTGAAAGCGTATGACTTAATGGAGCAGCCCATTGACGCAACGGCCACATACAGCTTTAATAAAATGTTCCAAGTAACTATCAGGTAGGGAAGACTGGAAGAAAGGTGCAACCATACAGGCTGAGGCATACCATTCATTGAACCAGAACTCTTCTGAGGCGTCGCAAAGTCGACAATTAATATTGCCACAAGGAAATATAGGTAACACAGAAATCTCTAGAATACTGGGTATGCATGTATGTATATGTGTTTTTTGGGGTGACATTCACTGAGACCTAAAAGATCTATTGTGCCCCCTTACTTCTACTCAGTTTCTGAGGAGAGTCTCAGAAGCTAGTAGTTCCTTTAGTCCTATTTCTCGGAGGAATTTTAGGATGTCTGCAGGCTTCAACCTAGGTAAATGTTCCTCTTCTATCCAGTAATCTCCCAGGTGCTGTGCTCTAGGATCCTGAAGTGCTGTGCAGTTGGAAAGTATGTGGATGGAGGTTTCTTCTTCCATTCCACAAAATCTGCATTCTTCTTCCTCCGCTTTGAGCTTTTTCAGGTGCCCATTCAGGCGACAATGTCCCGTTAGGATCCCTGTTAAAACTCTTAGCGCAGTTTTACTTTGACTTATGCATTCTTTTGATCTCAACAGGTTGTAGTCACCCAGAAGAGTATTTGATTGTATAAGCCCTACTAGATCTTTCCCATGGTCAGATCTTCTCTTTTTCTCGGCTTTACTTATTTCTTCCGATATGACATTGGGGCTGATTCCGCAAAAGGGTTCAGGCCCCCAGAAAGGTATTTCAGTCCCCCTCTTTGCTAGTTCATCTGCTATTTCATTTCCTTCTATTCCAGTGTGTCCTGGAATCCCTAGTAAGGTGACTCGCCTAGTTCATTGAGTTTGTCTAGGCATTCCCACACCATTTTGGAACTGATTACACAAGAGCTCAGTGCCTTAATGGCTGCTTGACTATCCGACATTATGATAATCCTTTGTCTTCTGTATCTTTTATCAATATTGAACTGGGCGCACTTTCTTATGGCGTGGATTTCCGCTTGAAAGATACTTGGGGTTTTTCCCAAGCTTTCAGAGTGTTTGGTTCCTGGCCTGAACACTCCTATCCCAGTTCCTTCTATTGCTTTTGAGCCGTCTGTGTACCATTAAATGGCATTCTTTCCAAGTCTGGTAATGGTATTTGGATCCCATTCCTTCTTGTTGCTCATTTCCGTAACGAATTTCTTTGAAAAGTTATACTTATTCATCATACCGTCTTGTTGCATGTCCCAGGTTGTCTGATTTCTAAGAAGTGAGGAGGTGGTTTTTTTAATTATTCCCTTTCTACTTAGTCTGTATCTTGTTCTTTCTGCAACACTTTCCACCACCATATGTAAAGGGGTGAGGTTGAGAATCACTTCCATGGCTGCCGTTGGGCATGTTCTCATTGCTCCTGTAATGCATATACAGGCTAGTTTTTGAATTTTGGAGAGGTTTTCTCTCGTCGTCAATAGGCTAGTTCTACTACTCCACGCGATGGCTCCATAACTGATGATTGGTCTCTCTATGGCAGTGTACATCCAGCTTAGGATTTTTGGTTTACAGCCCCAGTTTTTTCCTGAATACTGGGTATTTTTACCTGGACAGAGACAGGTGAAACAGTTTATGAGAGGACATTCTCAGACATTTACGGCGACCTAATAGGTAAGCAAAGAGAGGCACACTGTCAAAGCTGTAGTAGGAATGTTAACATGGCACTGTAAGTTTAACAGGCACGCAAAAGCTGATGGTGTTGACAGTTGAAGCCATGTGCAGATTCTGTCACCTAGAGAATGAATCTGCAGAGCACATCCTATGCCAGTGCGACTGTTTAATGTCATTAACCTACTTTACATATATTTATAAATTAATGGATGTCCATTGTCTTTAAAAATTGTCTACGATAACTTAGTTGTTTGTCAGGAGCTGGGATACGCTCTATTTATTACTTAAACTTACTACTATACATTATACTACTTATTACTTATGAATTGTGATATTCATATTCTAACATTAACATTAACATTAACACTAATATCAATAGTTCTTAAAACACTATCTTTTGCATATTTATACGACAAGTCAAGTTCGTCATGAGTAAATATAAATAATACTATTTATGTTTATTTCACGCTCTGAACTTGACTTCGTACGTGCGACCTTCCTACTTCTATTTATGTAACGATTCAACGTTCTTATGATTTATTGAAATTAGCTTCAAGGGAATTTATGTCTTTTATTTAAATATTATTGTTAACATATTATATTGACCAAAAGGCATCACAGGCGAATGTGCGATTTCTTGTACTGGCGATGAGTATCCACCGTATCCACCGGAAAGAAATTACATGAATTGGTCTGAAAGTATTTGAAAACAAAAAATGAATGAAATTTGAATAGAATATAGAAGTCATTCGCTCTCATAGTGAGGTAAAATCCAAATACGCAATAGGTATAATATCAGGAATAGCTTAGTTATTAGGTTTTTTATTGAAAACCCCAATCTTAGGACATACTAAAAAAAGTACATTTAGATGTACTTGAATAACCTTTAAAGGACAGCAGGACTTTGGTTCAAAAGAAAGTACATATGGTCACCCTAAATATAGGATTTAGGATGGTCGCAGTACTCAAGATCATATTTTCACGAAAGGAATGGACAAAGATGGAAAAAAACAAAACACAAACAAATATGTTATATAAGTTAGGTGTATTTTATATCCATCTAAATAAATAAATATTTTGAATCAAAACAGCATTAAAAATTTTTGTCATAATAGTACAAAACGGGGAGAATTTTTGTGATTTTTATTAAATGTACATCTTTGTACATCTTTAAATTAAAATCCTGTCCTAGTAATGGCAGTGCCCTTACATATGTTTCTCACTACATATTCCGAAATTGGCAAGCATTTTCCTGTTTAAGCCAAGTCAACTTTTACAATAAGACGCGTGTGAAGCAATTACATGATCGTTCTCATACCACATATTTATGTTTTTGTTAAAAAAACTAATGATTTTGCATAACCTTTTCATGAGGAATTTATTTGGCGCCCTTGTCGTGCTTAAATACAGGGATTAATTTCAGCGGTCAAGACTAATACTATCAAAAATGTTAAAAATTGTGAAAAACAAAATCTCATGATATAAAAAAATTAATTAACTTTTTAATAACTGCATTTCAACGACTTTGGGTAGGTTGAAAAGTTCGTGCAATCGAATGAAAAAATGTGCATAATTCTAAAAATGCCTTTATTCTTAAGTTTAAGCTTAATACTCAATTTTATTCCATCCCTGTAATGAGATTACAGAAGATCTGCGAAATGAACATCAACAGATGCAGTTACCTAATCATTGGTCAACAACGCTAAAAATATAGTAGTCGCTGAGAGCTAAATCTGGTGAATGCGGTGGATACTCAAGCAATTAGCACCCTAAATTTTTTTATTTATGCCAAGGTTAAAAATATTTTTACAAATAGTTGAATTGCCAATCAAAAAATCGCTTTTGCATCCCAACAAACTGATTTCATAACCTTATTTGCTCTTTGTGTGCCCTTCTCCTGCTTTGGAGAAGTTCACTATAGGTATTCGTTCTAATTTCAATCTAGGATCATGGTGGTAGATCCAAACCTCATCTGTAGTTATATGAAACGAAACACTAAATCGATTTTATTTTTGTTAAAATATTTCAAATTCCGATGAAAAATTTGTTTTCGATCCGTTCGTTCACATTATTAACGAGTGCGGCCATTTTCAAAACCTTTTTACATAATTTTTCAAGTAAAATAAGGAATATT
Source organism: Galerucella pusilla (assembly GCA_910591695.1). Classification (NCBI taxonomy): domain Eukaryota; kingdom Metazoa; phylum Arthropoda; class Insecta; order Coleoptera; family Chrysomelidae; genus Galerucella; species Galerucella pusilla. The sequence continues at coordinate 37,272 of CAJUYI010000120.1, forward strand.
CGGTCATCTGAGATACCTATGGTATTAGTAATTTCACGCTTATACAAACTTGGATCGTAACTAATTATATTATGTATTTGTTCAGTGATTTCTGATGTCGTAGATGTTCCACTGCCTGCATCATTTTCAACGATATTACGATTACCTAATTAAAGGCGATCGAAGAAATTTTAACCATTAAGTACACAATAGCTTTATTTATAATGCTGAACGAACAATATTCAACAAACCTAACAATTTAAATTGAGTATATTTCGTTTGTTCTTTGAGGTGTTTAAAATGTTTGGATCATTTGTAATTGTAAATGTTAATCAATGTATTGTTAACAACACCAGCAGCTAATCGTCTACGTGACTGATGACAGTTTCTATTTAATTAAAAAAAAATTAATTATTTGGATATTGAAATTGATATTGTTGAATTATTGGAACTTTAGCTCTTTACGTCAGGTTATGTTTGAGCGACCGGGGGTCGCGACGCAAAAGATCTGACCGTTACGTTACGTTATGTTACGTTGCTTCGTTATGTGCCTTGCTTGCGTGCGTGTGCTCTCTCCTGAGTCTCTCTCTCGTTTACGAAGCAGCGATTAATATGCTTCGGACGGGAATCGAACCCGGGCCGCCCGCGTGGAAGGCGAGCATTCTACCACTGAACCACCGATGCTATATTAAAATTCTATGCCAAGCTGGTATTCGCAGTGCTGGTGATCTACTTGAATTTGTTCGGATAAATTTTTACTATTATTTCCATAATTATTCTTGCGCGATTGATCTTTTTTGTTTATTTACAGCATCGGTTGTCAGAAAGGTAGGTTGTGCTTACTGGTTTCTAAGTTTAACACGTTGGTAGGTGATTTACTTACCGTTCAGACGTCGAAAAGTAATAAATAGCATAAAAACAATTTCACCAAAATGCAAAATATATTTCAAACTGATCGAGAAGTATAAATGTCACTTTTGACAATTCGTTCATTTCGAAGAAATTTAAATTATTTTATTCGGAATTTATTTCAATACGATCGCGCAAAAAATGGTATAAGCATCTCGAACGTTAAAGGTAATTAATTACAACGTTTGCATGTAGATCCCTCTCGTAAAATTGGGCAAAATGATATAAGGATTAAGGGGTCTAGCACATTTACTTTGCGAAATACAGGGTGTTGAAATTTTGAAAACTTGAATGTTTTAATTCGATAATTTTAAAATGGATGGATAAATTCATTTGAAATTTGGCAGCTTGTTTTTAAATGTAAAAGGGCATATTTTGATAGAAATAGTAGTTTGTGCAACTAGTGTGGATATGATGGCCATATCGCACGAGGACGGAGTTTGAGCACGACGCCGTAGGCGGAGTGCTCAATCGTTCAAGTGCGATATGGACAATCCACACGAACAGCATATTTTTTCTAGGACCCACTTAAGAAAAAATCTAAAACATAAAAATTTCTATAAACTGTAATATAACTTCAAATTGAAAATTTAACGATTCAATTTTATGTCTCCACAAATTTTTTTGTGGTAAACGTACAGTTCTTGAATGTCCAATTTGTATAATGCTACGGTTTCCCATTTTAAATATACGATGCTGTTATAAGTAGATGTTGCCAGTCGGACTCCCTCTTGAAGGGTACCGTACTAATGAATATTCTGCTAAATATTTCATACGTCTTCCTGTTGTCGTTATTAATATCAAGCAGAATAATTATTTAAAAATAAAATTAACAATAAAAAAAAACTTCTTCACGGGAAATCGAGTCATGTTTTGTATTTATATTTTTTCTGAAATAAATGAAATCACAATTGTAATGTAAAATTTAGTGATTGCTTTAGAATCCTTGTATTCTATACAACTATTTCAGTTATTCTTATGTCATCATGCCCATTATGTCGAAGATAATATCATAGAAAAATCTCGACGATATTAAAACACAGGACTGTAAAAAATTGCAAACTTAACAATAAATAAATATGCAAGGTATAC
>CAJUYI010000120.1:39261-98417 GCA_910591695.1 Galerucella pusilla
CTGTAAAAAATTGCAAACTTAACAATAAATAAATATGCAAGGTATACAGGGTCCAGGTGCATGGCACAAAAATTCTGGAACGAGTAGATGAGGTCAAAATAATGTTAAGAGCTCGAATAAATTTATGCATTACGCACCTTCGCTTCCGAGTTATAGATCTGTAAAGTTTCGAAATAAAAACTTCTGTATCTGTGAATATAGGTATTTCATTTCCCCATTTGGTTGTTAAGTACCATTCATAATCGTTGGATTGAAATTAACTCGAAATTTAAATATGTTTAATAAACAATCAAATTGTTTTACAAACTCAGTTTTGTCTTGAAAATATTCAATGGGAATACTTTGTTCTAAATACGGATTAAAAGAGTAGTAATTACCTACAAACCAGCGAAAAGGTGAAGATATCTTGAATTAGAAACATAGGGTGAGAAAAATTTTTCATCCAGGGGGGTTAGTTTTGAAATATTTCACTAGTGAAATTTCTTACATTTCGATTGATTTCGATCAAGCCAAGTTTTGAAGCAATTTCATGTGTGAAATAAAATTCGAATTCGAAGAAATTTCACAAATTTAATTCTACTACTGTTTAGCTGTCGAAACGCTTATTTCACTTGCGAAATTTTAATTTAACTGGTGTGGAATCTCCCAATTTTGTGTAGTGGTTTTAAGTAATTATTAGCTAGCCGAGAAAGACGCGAGGTCGTTTTATATTTTCCAAATCTACATGGCCAATTTAGGAGCTTCATCAAATGGATGGCTAAATAATGTTGTGGAACTTGTCGAGGATGATATGGTTCATCCTTTTAGGCAAGACCCCTTCAACCTAAGTGACCGCCAGTTCCTAAAAATGTACAGACTTTCTAAAGAAGAATAAACATTTTAAATCCGCATTTGGCAACTCATACAAGACTGTCAGCTATGGACAAATTACTAAGGTGAGAAAGATGTACCTTCGTCAAGAATATGAGACTTGGCTTGTTCAAAATTTGTTTTTATACATATTAAAATATAATAATTTTAGGTACTAACAGCTCTTCGCTTCTATGGAAGTGGTAGGCTCTCTATTAAACGCATACATATTAGATCTATTTTAATTTATTAATATTATATCATATTTTTCAACATTTACCATCTTATGAAATTAATAAATTTCAATCTCAATTATTCTCCTTTTTTCTCATAAATAACTTTTGAACTAATATGAGGGCTATTCCGTTGTTGTCGGATTGTATTGTTAGATTTAAATTCATTTCAGTGAATATATAATAATTTCATTTCACTATAATTCAAAACTAGATATACTATTTCGATGGCGAATTAAAAATCGAAATATTTCACTTGTGAATTCAATTTCACTGAAAAACTAGCCCCCCAGGTTCGAATGGACAAGTTAACAAAAGCTGATAAGTGACCACAAACAAATTATACTATGATTTCTATTTTATAATTTCAGGGGTGAAAAAGTTAATATTTATTATTAGTTATTCAAATCACTTAACTCCGTTTCTCAACAGATGTTTGGTTCTTTGTTGCAAATAATTTAACATAATGTTTATCTATTTGAACATAGTCTATTAAAAATAATATTTTTCCAGTTGTTATGTTGTTTATTTACAACAATTATTTTCAAGGCCTTATTAAAATTTTATCTGCAAAAAATAACTTTATATCTAGCGCAAATCGACCAAAGGCAAACGTATTTGGAGCAAATCGTTCAGTGAATTGAATCTGAAGATAAGAACTTCCTCTGTATACGATAATTTCTAATTACGTCGTAAGAGTGATATGAACAATTATTTGCTAACATGAATTGATAATAAATGTTTCGAATTTTGTTTATGTTTTCTGTATAATAACTTATAGATCTTGGGTGTAACTTCAGTCAAAGTATTTCATTTATTACAAAAAAATGCCAAACTGCAATTTAAGCATTTCAATAGCAGGTACTGTCTATAATACTACCCTTTACGTGTCTCTCCTTTCCCCAAAATATGTTCTAAGAACGGGGAATTTATTTTGATTTTTTTTGCTCAAATTACCCAAAATCCAATACCAATAGAAATTCAACATGACTATAAAATTGAAGTATTATTAAATACTTAATATAGCAAATATGTAGCAATCAATTGCTCAGGTATTTTAATCTTGATTTACAACATATGTTCACAATCCAATATGTATTATAAAGTTTAAGCCTAAAAAATTTTTTAGTGTTTTATACGTTTATCATAATACTGTATAATTTATTATTATATTAATTTTGATGGTTTAAGCCTGTAATTTTGATTTGCAAATATTTACAGTTTTCGGAATACTAATGACTGTATCTACCTCAACATCATTTTGTTATGTCAATGTTTCTTTGTTCATAGTCGTACCTTATAGTATTTTACAAAAATTTGGTAATGTCATAGAAATTATCTATATTTATCTCTTGCTATAGTTATTTTCACGATTTAAGAAACTGACTTGACTTGACATAGGCTTGAGATGCAATAAAATCATAAAACTTTTCGGATCTACTGATGAAAAAGATGAAAAATAAGTATTTACAATAAGAATGACCCAAAAGTCTTTCTTTTTTCGGGTAATAATTTATTATTCGCCAACAAAATAAGTACAACCCTGCCACGGCTGATGATACTTTTATGGCTTTTTAATTTATGAATTATATTATTTTTTCCACTTATTTTTTACTTATTCGCGGCTTATTTTTTAAAACATTGCATGTCATTATCCCATCTCAGGTCAGGTCAGTTTCTTAGATCGGTGGCTAAGTGGCCTCTTCAATTTTCAGATCCTTTAAATTGAAAACAACACTCTATACATACCTTTTTATGTTACTTAAATTTAAGGAATGCATTACGTACAAATAAGCTGTGATGCCTTTTGGTCAATATAATAAGTTAACAATAATATTTAAATAAAAGACATAAATCCCCTTGAAGCTAATTTCAATAAATCATAAGAACGTTGAATCGTTACATAATTAGAAGTAGGAAGGTCGCACGTACGAAGTCAAGTTCAGAGAGTGAAATAAACATAAATAGTATTATTCATATTTACTTATGACGAACTTAACTTGTCGTATAAATATGCAAACGATAGTGTTTTAAGAACTATTAATATTAGTGTTAATGTTAATGTGAATGTTAGAATATGAATATCACAATTCATAAGTAATAAGTAGTATAATGTATAGTAGTGAGTTTAAGTAATAAATAGAACGTATCCCAGTGCTACAGGTAGTTGTTTTATTCCTGTAAGATGACCCTCCGAGTGACCAGCAACACCATCAGTTGAGAGGCCGATCCACGTCGAATACCACCCCGTAACAACCACATTACAAAGCCTAAACAATATAAATAGCTGGTGAAGGCAACTGAGACTCAACATTAACCCCACCAAAATCATCTTAATAGCCTTCACTAAGGAAAAAACTCAACCTCAAAACTGTTAAACTTGAAGGGCTCGAGGTTGTATGGAGACAAAAGGTTAAATATCTAGGTCTGGTTCTAGATAGTAAGCTCCTGTGGAACAAACACAAAACGTTGATTCTTTACAAAGCAAAAATGGCTCTAATGGTGTGCAGGAACTTGGTAGGGAAAATTTGTGGTTGTTGCCTAAGGATCCTGAGCTCGATTTACACTGCCATAGTGGGACCAATCATCACTTATGGAGCCATTCTCAAATTCATACCACTACATATGGTGGTGAGAAGTGTTACAAAAAAAACAAGATACATATACTAAGTAGAGGGGAAATTATTAAAATAAACCCCCTCCTCCCTTTTTAGAAATCAGAAATCCTCCGACGTGCCACATGATGATGATGAAAAAGTATATATATATATACAGGGTGTTCATTTCAGGACTTCCCACCCTAATTTTCTCGAAATGTGTGTATTTTAAAAAAAATTCTGGGGAACGACAACAAATATATCGAAGGGGACAACTTTCTATCATAGAGGTAACGCGCCCCCTTTCACCCCCCGTAAGGGGGAGCTGCCAACTTCAAAATCTTAAATGGAAAGAGGTATCGAGTTATACCTCATTTTAAAGGTCTTTTTAATCCCTACTTGTCGGTTTTTGTTTTTTTTTAATTTATCGATTCGTTGTCGAGATATTTTGGAGAGTCTATTTGCTGCTTCGTACCATTAAAATAAAAACTGCAACTGTTTATTCTCATTCCTTTCACTTCAAAACTAAATTACAATATTGTACACATATTTTCAATTCAATAATTGATCAAAATGTTGCCCATTTTTGGCCAAACAATGGTATAACCGTTGTTCAAATTCGTGACGCACATTTTCAAACATTTCTGTTCGAATTGCTCGAGATTCTGCAGTAATCCTTTGTCGAAGGTCTTCTATATTTTGTGGCGAGGGTGCGTGAACAACTGATTTTAAATGTCCCCATAGAAAAAAATCACATGGTGGTAGATCTGGGGACCTAGCTGGCCACTCTATACGTCCTCTTCGCCCTATCCATTCACCGGGAAATACATTGTTCAACCATTGACGGACCGGAAGCACATAATGGGGGGAGCTCCATCTTGCTGAAAATATTACTCATTTTCGTCAAGAAAGTTGTTGCCATCTCTATCCAGTTGATTTTCAATTGCTTCGGCAATTAACGGATTGATCGTATTTTCTAACATATTCAAGTACATCTCACCATTTAGATTTCCATTTATAAACAATGGACCAATTACTTGATTTCCTAGTATACTGGCCCATACATCAATTTTTTGGGCATGCTGGGTATGCCCTTCGACAAATACATGGTCATTTACATTGCTCCAATATCTGCAATTATGTTTGTTGACAAAAACATTTAAATAAAAAGTACACTCATCAGTGATGAAGCAGATATTTTTTGAAAATTCGTTATTGTTATTAATAATTGTAGTCATTTGTTCACAAAACTCAATTCTTCTATCAAAATCGTCTTCACTTAACTCTTGACATACTTTCATTTTATAGGGATGGAATTTATTAATTTTTGTAATTTTTTGGACAGAGCCTAAGGAAATTCCAGTTGCAGCAGAAATGGTACGTAACGAAGTATTAGGATTCGTACCAAAATAACCTATCACTTCAATTTGAGTGGCTTCATTCAAAACTCTTGGCTGATCATGTTTTAAATTTGCAACAGATCCTGTTTGAGTAAATTTGGCGATTAGATTTAGGACATACCTATGAAAGGTGTTCTTATTTGGAAGCTTTTCGTTAAATATTGCAGCAGTTCGTCGAGCACATTGGTTTTCGGCGCCGTAAATTAACACTATTTCAACTTTTTCAGCTAAAGTCTAAACCATTTTTAATAAATTGCTTTTTCATACAACTGGTAAGTATGGGAAACAATTCAATAGGTATAATATCTTTCATTTTCTCTATCAAAAACATTTTTTTGCATTTTTTTATACAAAAAAGTTGAAAGGAATAACAAAACAAACAAATGCAGTTTTTATTTTAATGGTACGAAGCAGCAAATAGATTTTCCTAAATATCTCGACAAAGAATCGATAAATTAAAAAAAACCGACGTGTAGGGATTAAAAAGACCTTTAAAATGAGGTATAACTCGATACCTCTTTCCATTTAAGATTTTGAAGTTTGCAACTCCCCCTGGCGGGGGGTGAAAGGGGGCGCGTTGCCTTTATGATAAAAAGTTGTCCCCTTCGATATATTTGTTGACGTGTCCCAGGATTTTTTTTTAAATACACACATTTCGAGAAAATTAGGGTGGGAAGTCCTGAAATGAACACCCTGTATATCAGCCCAATATACATAAATACAAGGAATGCATTACATTTAATATTATACTCGTATTATGTATCTTCAATTTGATTCAATTTTTTTTTTTCATAACAGAACACTGCATGATTACAGCGATTTTAATTTAGTCTACACGGATGCTTCGAAATCACAGGCTGGAGTGGGTGCAGCGATAGTGACTCCAACCGAATATTACAGCATAAAATTCTCCCCTCTCACTAGCATCTTTACGGCAGAACTATATGCTATCTTCCACGCTCTCAAATTAATTACTTCCTTTCCAAATCCCAAAACCCTAATTTTAACTGATTCCTTAAGTAGTATATATTCCTTGAAACATATTTATCCCAAGCACCCAATACTACAATCAATTAAGTCACAGCTTCATAAAATTCAGAACGACAAAAAATCAGTCGACTTCATATGGATTCCTGCTCACATTGGTATCAGAGGCAACGAAGAAGCGGATTTACGTGCGAAGATAATGTTAATGCCGAACTTATACAGGAGTGCGTGATGAGTGACGTGAGAATGCTTATTCGGGAAAAAGTTCGCAACAACTGGCAACAAATCTGGCAGCGATCGCAAGACAAACTTCGCGAAGTTAAGTCAACAGTGACATTGTGGAAGCATCCAATCACTACGCGCAAAGTACAAGTGATTCTTACTAGACTTAGGATAGGGTATTGCAAATTTACTCATTCTTATCTTTTCAATAAAGACAGTGTTCCCCTTTGTGATGTAAGTTACATTTTAATAAGACAATGGTACTATTCATTCACAGCGGTCAAACTAGAACACGGATAGTGCAGATTCAGCAAGTTTCGAGGATAATCAAAGTTTATAAATAGGATAAGAGAACAATTAATATTCATTCTGGCATAAATCATAGTAGTAACAAATATCTTTTCTTTTTACACTTAGAATATAAGTTTCATTGTATAAATATATTTAATATAATTTGTTTTTAAAAAAGCAAGTTTCGAATATTAAAATATAATTGGCGCAGTCAGTAGGATCGCGAAAGAGTCCTAGTATTGGAAACTCGTCGTTTTTAAACGTTTATTCGCGATTTGAACTTTAATATACGGTGCAACTCGAAACTAAGTGAAAACCCAAGAAAAAAAAACTTTCCTGACGGACAGCAATTGCAGCTCAGCCTTCAGAGAAATAGAAAACATTCCTGGACGACAGCAGTTGAAGCTCCTCATCCAGAATCTAATACAGTATCTACAGTCTACTGGACATGAAGTTGATCATCGCCCTTTTTCTGTAAGTACTTACTTATGTCAGAATCCTTTGCACATAATCCTTCAAGTGATATATCCGCAGAGTTTTTAGCAACCTTAATCTCTAATTTAAATTTAACTGATAATATTCCTAATTCTACTATAATAAATAAAGAAAACCATAATACAATGGCAGTCCCACAATTTGATGTTAAGACGCTTTGTATTTTACCTCCTTTTGATGGAAAACCTAGTGAATTATATAATTTCATTAAAGTAACCACAACTTTATTAAATCAATTTTACGATAGAACAGCCGGTAATGAAAATTGCATTCAAAATATGTTGTTATTACACGGTATAGTTTCAAAAATTATTGGCAAAGCCAAAGAAGTTATTTCAATTTATGGTTATAATGATTGGGATGATTTAAAAACAATTTAAATACAAAACTTTGGTGATCAAAGAGATGAAAACTCATTGACACGAGATTTAGTTAATTTAAGGCAAAATTTTAATGAACATCCGCAACAATTTTATCAGAGATGTCTAGAAATTTTGAATATAATATGTAATTATATAGATCTTCATAATCATGATCCTAATATAATATTAAATAAAAAACAATTTTTTCAACAACAGGCTTTAACTACTTTCCCCGCAGGTCTAAAAGAACCTTTAGGTTCAACAATTAGAGCTATGAGACCCCCTACTTTAGCAATCGCTTTACAATATATACAAGAAGAAAATAATATCCGCTATTTACAAAAAGGTAATAATTCACATAATTCACCCCCACATCAACCTTCGTCTAATAAAAGACATCAATTTCCTATGAGACATCAACCTCAGTTTTTTCAACCTTCTACATCTTATCAAAATTATTCCAGACCACAGCAATGGCAAACTAACCAACAGAGACCATTTCCCCAAGGTCCAATTAATGTAAATCCTAGACAACTACCCCCACAACGAAATTTTACAAATCAACAAGTTTTTGGTAAGCCCCAAAAATCCCAAAATGTGTGGACAAATAAAAATTCACCTCAACAAAGACCCACACAAAATCATAAGCCTACTCCTATGAGTATTTCAAGTACTCTTCCTATTCCACGCCATCCTCCTACAAATTTTAACAGACAGATACCTCAGAGACAATCTCCTCAAAGAGCTTGGACTTCTGAAGAACTCTTTAATTTTGACCAAGACAATTACAATGCCAATACTGACATAAACGAACATTATGAAAGTGAAGATATTGTTTATAGTACGGACGATTATAATGAAAATTTTCGGTTGGATCCGAAACCAATAACAAACAAGTAACAGAAATTAACGCCCTCTGTGACAAAACAGAACTACCTTACATTGTTATACAAAACGCCCCATTAAAACTCCTCATTGACACTGGTTCAACAAAATCATTCCTTAATCCTGATATTTGCTTTAAACGTTATGAAAATAATATTAAGCACGAACCATTTATAGTAAGTTCAGTTTTTCAAACTCATTCTCAAGAATATTCTAGTCAAATTCCATGTTTCAAAGAATTTAAAAATAATAAAAATTTGCAATTTGGACTTTTCAAATTTCATAAGATTTTTGACGGTCTTATAGGTTTAGATAATCTTAAACTTTTAAAAGCACATATAGATTTTTCTAATTCAAAATTAATTACTGAAAATTCTATTTTACCTATCAAATATTACCAACCAGATAAAACTCAATTTTATTTCATTCAATTATTAGACCCTCATTCAATAAATCCAATTCGTGTTCCCGTAAAAGAAAATAAAGGTACAATATTTTTACCTAATCAAAAAATTGATAATGCATATTTAAGAGAAACCCTAACCGAAGCACATAATGGTATGGCTTGGGTTGAATTCATTAATGACAGTAACGAAACAATTTCAATGACTTTAACTAATCCTTTAAAAAGCAACTCCATAAACCTGAAAGAATATCATCTATATACAGCTGACGTTATACCAATACAATTCCATAACGCAGACGAAAAAGTAGACATTAAAAATCTCATTAGAACTGATCACATGAATTTAGAAGAAAAAGAAAAATAACACAATTATGTAGAAAATTTTCAGACGTATTTCATAGACCAGATACACCCTTGACATTTACAAATCAAATAAAACACCAAATACGAACTACTGACGAAATACCAGTACATACAAAGTCATATAGATACCCCCACGTACATAAAGAAGTACAGAGACAAATTGGATCAATGTTAGACCAAGGTATAATAAGACATAGTCAATCACCCTGGTCATCACCAATTTGGATAGTACCCAAAAAACCAGACGCCTCAGGTAAAATTAAATGGAGAATTGTAGTCGATTATAGAAAAATAAATGAAAAAACGATAGACGATAAATACCCCATTCCAAATATATCTGATTTACTTGACAAATTAGGCAGATGTCAATACTTTACGACACTTGACCTAGCCAGCGGGTTTCATCAGATTGAAATGGCCGAAGAAGACATTCCTAAAACGGCATTTTCAGTAGAACATGGTCATTATGAACATGTCCGAATGCCGTTCGGTTTAAAAACAGCCCATCCACATTTCAGAGAGTGATGGACAATATTTTAAGAGGACTACAAGGAAATATATGCCTCGTATATATGGACGACATAATAATATACTCCACTTCGTTACAAGAACACCTAGTCAATTTAACAAAAGTTTTTCAAAGACTTCGAGATTCAAACTTGAAGATACAATTAGACAAATCAGAATTTTTGAAAAAGGAAGTAGCCTTCCTTGGACACATAATGACCCCCGACGGAATAAGACCAAACCCTGACAAAATTACAGCAATAAAAAATTATCCTATACCAAAGACAACTAAAGAAATAAAAGGATTTTTAGGACTCCTCGGTTATTATAGAAAATTTATTAAAGATTTTGCACGTATTACAAAACCATTAACTGTTTGTTTGAAAAAGAATGCAAAAATTGTACACACTTCTAAATTTATCGAATGTTTTGAAACTTGTAAAAATCTTCTAATTAATGAACCATTATTACAATACCCCGATTTTGAAAAACCCTTTAACTTAATAACTGACGCAAGTAATTTTGCAATTGGTGCAATACTTTCCCAAGGACCCATAGGTAATGATAAACCCATTGCATTTGCTTCTAGAACATTAAACGATTCAGAACAAAATTATTCTACTATAGAAAAAGAAATGTTAGCTATAGTATGGGCAGTAAAATATTTTAGACATTATTTATTTGGCAGAAAATTTAAAATTTTATCAGATCATAAACCATTACAATGGTTATTCAGTTAAAAAGAACCAAACTCAAAACTTATACGATGGAGATAAAACTAGAAGAATATGACTACGACATTGTATACAAAAAATGAAAATCTAACACAAACGCTGACGCCCTTTCAAGAGTGGAAATTCATACGAAAGAAATATTCGACTTGGAAAAATATGTTGAAGAAGTAAACAGAAGATTAGAAAACCCAGACGATGAAAACGCATCTCTATATAATAATCCACCCGAAGAAAGATTATCAGATTTCGATGATATAAATGTACCAGAAATACCTGTATCTCTTGAAGATCTACTAGAATTAGCAAACCCAATTCAACCAACTCAAGAAACTAACGAAGAAATCAATCGAGAAGAAAACCAAGAAATCAACCAAGAAGAGAATCAGCAACAAAACGATCAAAGAGAAATCTCCGATGACGAAACAATCCATAGCAGCCAAGAAAATCCTATTCTAGAAATTCCCATATCCACAAAACCCTTGAACTATTATAAAAATCAAGTAATATTAGATTTTGTTTATTATCAACCAAGTAAACCTGTAACTAGAGAAATTTTTCCTGGTAGAAAGAGAATTCACGCGCAAATAGGATTAGACGATGTAGAAAACAATACTATAACATTTTTCAAAGAATTTATAGACCCCAAATTAAAATATGCTATACAATTTTCACCCGATATGTAGGTATCACGAATCCACTTGTGCCCTATTGCAACGCACTTTCAAAAATAAAGCTTATAATCTTGTCAAATGTTCCACCATTCTTACAGACGTTACAGACAATAATGACAGAAGTGACATTTTAAAAAATTACCACGAAGGAAAAACAAATCATCGAGGTATTAATGAAACAGAACAACAAATTCGGAAAAGATATTTTTGGCCAAATCTAAAAAACGATATTGAAGAATATATAGACTCATGTGAAAATTGCCAAATTAATAAATATGACAGACACACCGCTAAACCCAAATTTATGTTAACGCCAACACCAACAAAACCTCTTGAAATTCTACATATTGACACATTTCAAGCGAACGGACAAAAATTTCTAACTTTAATTGACGCTTTTTCCAAATATGGACAAGCATACCCCATAGACGGAGCTACAGCAGTAAATGTAGTTAAGACACTTCTTTTATTCATAACTCACCACGGTATACCACATATGATAGTATCTGATAGTGGTACAGAATTTAAAAATGGACTTGTAAAAGAATTTGTAGATACACATAAAATACTTATTCATTATGCAACCCCAGATAACCCCAGTTCAAATGGTATGATTGAACGATTCCATTCCACACTAATTGAACATTTAAGAACCCTAAGACAAAAATATAAAAATTCCTTTGATATTCGAGAACATATGCCTTATGCTATTTTAGCTTACAATAGTTCAATTCACAGTACAACTAAACAAAAACCTATCGAAATCCTAAACGGACATTTAGACACTCAAGATCCTTTTGACATAGACATTAATAGAACCTTAATAAATAATTATACGGAACAACACCGTGAAAAAACAAAATTAATGTATGACCAACTTAATCACAAAATTACTCAAAGAAAAGAAAAGGTAATTCAAGTCAGAAACGAAAAGAGAGATCCCCCAATTAATTACGAACCCAGTACCAAAATATTTACCAAAACTACTGAGAAAAGAAACAAATTACTTCCCCAATTTGCCCCAAAAACAGTTAAATCTAACAATAAAGTCACAATTACAACAGTACATAAAAAGAATGTCAAACATAAAAAGAAAACGAATTCTAACAAACAAAATTCCTTACAGGTTATCAACGACATGTCAGAAAATAAAAATCCAGAACCTGGCGGACAGCCCCGGTATACTACCCCTGAACCTGGGCCCAGCAAAGGTCCAAATTAGTCAACATGACTTTATTCATTATTATAACTTAACCCCTATCGCTTTAGAATTAGATATTTTAGAATATTACCATAAAAATATAACTAATACTATTTTTAAGTCACAAAATACTACTTTGCATTGGAATAGCCTAGAAAATTTAGATAATGGAATTAATTATCAATTACAATTAGAACAACGTAAATTTCAAACCCCTTATCCTTCAAATAGAATTAAACGAGGTTTGATTAACGGTCTCGGAAGCATAATAAAAGCAATTTCTGGAAACCTTGATCAAGCAGACGCTGAAAGGTATGATAAAGCCATAGAGTCTCTCCAAAATAATCAGAAAAATATCATTTCAAAAGAAAATCAACAAATTTCTCTAACCACACGTTTAATTGATAATTATAATAAAACTATAACTTCATTAACCAATAATCAAAAATCAATAGCTAAAGAAGTAGAAAAATTAAGTACGGTCCTGGACAAATTAGTATTTGAATTTGATAAGTTTATCTACATTCAAAATACCTTGAATCAACTAAATCTTTCTTTGCAATTAATTATTCAACTGTTAACTGATTTAGAAAACGCTATCACTTTTGCTCGAATCAGTACCTTACACAATAGTATTATTAAGGTAGATGAAATAAAAACAATTGTTGAGAAAATACTTCAACATTATAACCCTAAACAAATATTATACGTTGACAATGAACATTTACTAAAATATTATGACGTCATTTCAATTGACGCTTATTTTTCAAATTTTATGGTTGTATTTGTTCTGCATTTCCCAATTCTTCATCCTGAATCCTTTAATCTTTACCACCTATATTCCATACCTACAAAAAACCTAACTACAATTATACCTCCTCTACCTTATCTGACAATAAGTAAGGAACTTTTCCAATATTCTAATAAAGCTTGCAAGAAGTTAGACATTACTTATCTGTGTCAAAAAGTTTCTCTACAACTTCATAGCAAATATCCAGACTGTATTAGCCAAATCCTTCAAGTCTCAGAAGAAGAAGCCCTTTGCCTCTATGTTCCAGTTTCAATCCATAATATACTAATAGAAGCAATGACAACCTCTCATTACATTGGCATATTTCCGTCATCAACGAAAAATTCAACTCAGTGCTCAACAAGCAACATTCAAGTTCTACAAGGAGTTTATCTAATCGAAGTACCGCTAGGATGTGAATTCAGCACTCCCGATGAAAACTACTTCAATTCCAAAGAAATAACAGTAGAAGAACTACTTACCCTTCCGAAGATTCAAACAATTGCTCATTACCCCTCTACAAAAACCAAAACTATCAAGTTAGAAAAAATTCATCTAGACGAACTTCAACGTATTCATCAAGAACAATAGCTTCTACAACCCTTTTCCTATGAAGACAGCTCTTCTTACATCACTTACTTTTGGACTCCCCCGGTATTTATCATTATAATAATTTGTATATGTATAATAATCTATAAATATCGCAGATACTTTAAAAGAAGCATAAATCAAAACAAGAAAGAAGAACAAGAAGTTCCATCAACAAGCAACCAAAATTCATCAGCTTTATTTGTCCCTTATAAAACTTCCTCAGGGGATGGACAAGTTACATTTTAATAAGACAATGGTACTATTCATTCACAGCGGTCAAACTAGAACACGGATAGTGCAGATTCAGCAAGTCTCGAGGATAATCAAAGTTTATAAATAGGATAAGAGAACAATTAATATTCATTCTGGCATAAATCATAGTAGTAACAAATATCTTTTCTTTTTACACTTAGAATATAAGTTTCATTGTATAAATATATTTAATATAATTTGTTTTTAAAAAAGCAAGTTTCGAATATTAAAATATAATTTGTATGTCAAGAACATTTAACAGTGAAACATGTCCTAATTAATTGCACCAAGTATGACACACACCGGCTAAAACATAGGCTACCTACAGATTTAAACTTACTCTTAGGTGAAAACTGCCCAGTTGAAAAGCTGATGGGGTTCTTAAAGGACATTAATCTACTGAACAAAATTTAATATTGTACATTGTTATACACCGCTAATCACCTCGAGTGGAAGCGGGTTAGTTTGAATAAAAAAAAAAATTTTTTCATGTTACTATTTTTCCAGTAAAAATAATAGTCTGTTTGATTCATTATCATATTTAAATTTATTATTGTGTGGACATTAAAATGGAAATATATAAAATAAAGTCGTAGATAAGAGGGGTGTTGGTTGGCAGCACGCGCTATAACGTTAGGGATGTCTACGACCCGCACGTACCCGTAAGTAGGTACTGACTTGATTCGGTATGTGATTTTAACGCGCTAAAACTAACGTCTTTTACTTTGGCGCTTAGCGCCAGCTTTTACTTCCTTACGTTACGCAGTGACGTATGACAATGGTTAATAAACGGTAACATTTTCTAAAGGTTTAATCGTTCATTGTAATCAACTGGTATATACGTAGGAAACCCGTAGAATTTCTTCTATCTATCTTATACAGTGCTGCTATGAAGAAGTGCATAGGCAAAAAATAATATATTTTTTTTTATCTTCAGTTATTTTAAATCAATAAAAAGTCTTTATATAGTTATTCTATGTAAAAAGAGCAGTGAAATTACCCGACAACCACCTTACTAAATCCTACACTAAACGAACTACTACTAAAATAATTTACAAAAAAAAACAAATAATTGTAGAGTATACAAATAGAAACACAGTGAATTCAGGACAAAAAGATAAACTAGACGTTCCCAATTACTTTAAAAAGATCTAAAGTCTCAGAAACTAGTTGCTCCTTTAGTTCTACTTCCTGGAAGAATTTTAGGATATCTGCATTCTTCCACTTAGGTAAATGTCCTTCTTCTATTAAATAATCTCCTAGGTGATTTGTTCTAGGATTCCGAATTGCTGTGCAATTTGCAAGTATGTAGATGGAGGTTTCTTCTTTCATGCCACAGAATCTACATTCCTCTTTCTTCACTATTTTGAGCTTTTTCAGGTATCCATTCAGGCGACAGTGTCCCGTTAGGATAGTAGGATACCAGTTAAAGTTCTTAGTGCCGTTTTACTTTCACTTGTGCATTCATTAGATCTAAACTGGTTGTAGTCACCCAGCCAAATTTTTGATTGTCTAAATCTTTCCAATGGTCAGATCTTCTCTTTTTTCAGCTTTGCTTATTTCTTCAAATATTACATTGGAGCTGAAACCGCAAAATGGCTCCGGCCCCAAAAGGGTGTTTCAGTCCCATTCTTTGCTAGTTCATCTGCTATTTCATTTCTTTCTATTCCAGTGTGTCCTGGAATCTACAGTAAGATTAGACTATATTGGTCTCACCTAGTTCATTGAGTTTGCCTAAGCATTCCCACACTAATTACCACTAATTACACAGTGGTTTAAAGGCTGCTTGACTATCGGACATTATGATAGTCCTTTGTCAATATTAAACTGGGCACACTTTTGGCGTGATATTTTCTCTTCAAAGATATTTGGGGTTTTCCCCAGGCTTTTAGGCTCCTGGCCCGTACACGCCTATCCCAGTTCCTTCTATTGCTTTTGAGCCGTCAGTTCAATGTACCATTGAATGGCATTATTTCCAAGTCTGGTAATGGTATTTGGATCCCAATCCCTCTTGTTGCTCAATTCCGTATCGAATTTCTTTGAGAAGTTATATCTTTCCTACATATTATCTAGTGGCATGTCCCAGGTTTTCTGATTTCGAAGAAGTAGGTTTTTTTAATGATTCCCTCTCTACTTAGTTGGGACGTGGAGTAGGTCAGTTTTAAGTAGGTTAGTTTTAAGTTGAGAATTGCTAGGAATAACAACTAAATACAACTTTCAATGATTTAACTTGTTTGGAAATAATTCGATTCAAATGATAGTTCGTTATTTCTTGTGGTAACTCTTGTGTTTTTTTATTATATCTATCTCATGAGCAGATGAAAAAATTCAACGTATACCAGGTTGAAAATAAATTTGTGATTCTACCAAATCTACTGTTAAAAATTACAAATAAACGATTTCCTATCGACTTATTTAGAAACGGACAATTCTGTTTACATTATTTCGAAGGCTATTAATCCCAATGTCTGAAAAACCCCCATACTAGATGTACAAAGTGTTTTTGTAATTTAGTCGCTTGTTTCCAACCCTAGATAATTTCTCTCACAAACTTTATATCGTAACAGATGTCCTCTCCTCTGCCTACAAGTCAGTACAGTGTACACACACCATGTTGGGTTGCACTATAGCCGCTATTAAAGTAATTCGCGGGGTCGACGAACAATCAATAATTTGAGAATATAAAACTATTGGATGTTTGGTATATTATTATGAAATGATGTTAGTAAATATAATATAATATTATATAATATATAATTATTTTTTCTTAATTATTAAAACTCCTGAAAAAAAATTTATTAATAATTTTAGGTCTTAAGGTTTTTTTATCTTCACAAAATCAGTATAAATAATTTTGCCTATTATTTCTATTACTTATTCAAATTTTTTAACCGGAAAGAGGTTTTTCTTAATTATTTATTTTAGAATAGTTCATGAAAATTTAGAATATATTTTGGTGGCGATTTGATAAGCGGATGAGAATTATTAATAATACAATTTTAAGGATTTTTCGGCTTTAGGCACATTTCGTTACTTGAAAGAAAAGAAAGATAATACGTCGTATAGAAAAAGAGCTATATATTCCAACGCCACGGAAGTGCAGCAAACCTATACACAATGAAATTTTTTCTCGTTATCCTAAATATAGATTCACGGACATATTTTATTGTTTCTCATATTTTAGTTATGATTATTTTTTTCACTTGTCAAAATCTGACATTTTGGTGGTTTTAACCAATAGCAATACATTATTCTAGCCAATCATTCGGTATTATACTGATAATTCTGCTTCCTCATCGATAAAACCTTGTTTACATCGAAACGTCAAAATTTTACTTTGAATTTGTCATGATTGACAACTAAAAGTGCTTCGAAGTTTATTGAAAAATGAACACAAACCGATTGAGTGCCATCACCCAAGAGAATATGGAACATTCAGGTAATACAAAATTTTAAATTTATGAAAAAAATAATCTTCCCAAATACAACTCGCTCTTCAAATTTTATCACATAATTTTTTATTTTCATCACTCAAACTTGTTTATTTGAGGCAAAAACATTCAAACAAACCGAATTTAGATAAAATCTCTCGTCCTAACGGACTCGTGATTTTATCAATCGGTTTGTTTTCATATTCTTGCCAAATAAACAAGTTTTCGTGAAAAAGAAAAAATTATCGATAAAATTCGAAGCACTCGTGGTATTACCTTTGATAATTATTGTTAGGATGTCAATTTTAAACAAAGTGTTTGGATCTGGTCTGTTTAATGATGAAGATATTTACTAATGGGCTCGATTACTAAAATTTTTAAATCATTTTTAACTGTCGTAAAACAAAGTACTAAGGATAAAAATATGATTCTGAAAATTTCATGTCAATAGAATATGTAGCTCTCCTAATATAACCAATTAAACAAGCATACCGTAGCGGGGCGAAGAATTTATTTATTTTGAATTACTCATTACTCGCAAAATTTTGTGTGAATAAAATAAAATGTGTGGACCTAATTTTAAAAAAGCAGACTCATTAAATCTTCCAGAAGTGGACTTGCTAATGATTATGGAACTTTTTAATAAAAAATACGAGTTTACTAAAATAATAATTTTATACTATGTGACACATCGTTTTTGGCTGTTTTCCGGCAAGAATGATTAAAAATGTCAATATTTTCATAAATACATGCTCTCTCAAATGATATACAGGATGATTCCAGATGTTTTATTTTATTCCTGGTCTGGTGGACAAAGTTACGGAGATAACGCTATAGGTTACTCAGTAACACATTACAATTTTATTAACTGCAGACTGGGCCCATTTAGCATTTTTTAAAAATTACATTTTTTAAAAGATAACATAATTTTATTATGGTTTGCAAAAAATTAGAATTTTCTGAAACCATTTAGGTCCTCAAAATACTTATTAAACATCGCTTGCCGCGCGCTAGCTCCGAAAGCCTACGTGACGTCAGAGTCTCCCACATGCAGTAGTCAGGAGCCAATGCTTGAATCATTTTCAAGTAGAAATAGGCCGCCGTAGCACCGCGGAGTGTTTCTAAAATATTTTTGTTTATTATTATGAATAATATGGAAGAATGTAATAATGACAATGTTGATGCTGAAGTGGGAAAGAAGAATCGAGCATCTTTTAAATATTGTATTGTGCCAAAATGTTCAAGTACATCAATAAAATGTCCAGATAAACTATTTATTACTTTACCGAAAAATGCCAAAGTAAGAACTCAGTGGCAAAAAGCAATGAAACGCGATATATTTCTTGGACCAAAATCAAACAAATATGTGTGTGAAGATCACTTTAATGTAAGTAAATATGTGATACTGTACACAACGTTATAATTTTTTTTTCATTTGTACAAAAGAGTTTTGGTTACCTATACCTAGTATAATATATAAATTATAAGTAGTAAAAATACAGCTGCGGACCTATTTTTTTTTTTTCACCTTACAATTTTTATTAATTAAACTTAATGTTTATTTTATTAGTTTCACATTTTTATTCATAGACGTGTAAACAGAGGAATGGTTCACAATAGTTATATATTATATTTCGTTATTTTTCAGATTACAATAGGTAGGTACTCGTAAAAATGCATTTTCATGAAGAAACCGAACATTTTTTAATGTCTTTTTATTCTATATAATTGTTAAAGGATTGAAAATGTGCATTATAAACTGTATGTTGTTTTCAGCTTGAGAAGGATATGGAAAATTATCAGTATTATAAAATTATGGGCAAAGGAAATGTAAACGTGAAAATTAAACCGGGAATATTACCTCACATCTTCGACTCCAAAAAAATGGAATTCCGAAACCAACAAAATCTCGTAAAACATATGAACACAGGAAACGACGTCAATATCTTGAAGAAGTTGTGAAAACGTATGAAGATAACGACAATATGCAAAAAATGGAAAATGTTAAATTACCAATAGATGTACAAGCTGTAGATATGGAGACTGACGCAAAAGACTTAGCAGACAAATGTATTCAAGTTCATTTTAGAACAAAAAATAAATCAAAGTCTACGCAGTGCAACTTTGGAACTAGAAAAATCCATAAAAAAATATTGAGACCTGAAGAGGTTAAGATTTCTGAGAGTAGCGACTTCCCTTCATCTACAAGTAGTTCCTTTAATATTTTGTCAGACGAGTCAACCAGTTCAAATATGCTTGTCGAGAGATGGAACTCAAAAGAAAATGTTTTAAAACGGGCAATGTATGTTATTGAACGAAATCCCAAATTGTACCTGGGTATTCCACCTCAGTCAATTTTCATAGTTGACTTAATTTGTTCGGGCTGTCACTTATCAAAATTGGATGTATACGTAACATTGAAGAAACTGAAAATAGATAACTCGTACACAGTGTTAGCTGATGACTTTTGCATCTCAACGACAAAAATATGCACTATTATTCAAAACGCTATCCCAAAGTTGTCATCTTATTTTAAAAACTTCATTCAGTGGAAATCCCTTACCGAAACACAGAAGTGCTTGCCTATACCATTTCGTTATCGTTTCAAAAAAGTACAGTGCATAATAGATTGTTTTGAAACTTCAATACAAAAACCATCTGATCCGATTTTACAAGCATTAACCTGGTCAGAATACAAGAAGGGAAACACAATGAAATACCTTATCGCCTGTACCCCCGATGGCTTGATATCTCACATATCAAATGGCTTTGGAGGACGAACAACTGATAAAATGATAGTAGAAGAGTGCGGTATTCTGTCATTACTGGATAGTGGTGCACATGTTATGGCAGACCGCGGGTTTAAGCATATAGATGAAATATTAGGAAGACAAAACAATACCTTAGTGAGACCACCATCAGTGTCGGCTAATAAAAAAAGTACGGAAGAAGAAGTAAAACACGCCAAAAGGGTAGCAAGTCTTCGGATTCATGTCGAAAGGGTTATATCTCACATAAGACAATTTAAACTGTTAGGTCCACATGCATGTGTTAACGTTAACCTAATAAAGTACTTAGATGATTTAGTTATAATAGCTTGTGGCATTATAAATATTCAGGATTACTTAATAAAATAAGTTAAGTTCTAATGTAATTAAATTTTATTATATATTGCTCCTACCCAAAAATTAGTAATTTTTTTTAACATATGAACTACAAAATCCTCATCATACTCATAACAATTAGTATTAATGATTTTGTTTTGCTCAAAATTAGGATCGGCCACAACAAAGAACGCTTTTCTTCTGTTTGTAAGGTGCATCTGCAACTGTATTTGGTGGTAACATTTAGGTTTAATCATTCCAGCTTCGATGTAAGTAGATACAGTTCTCTCAAATTTGGGCGATTTAATTTCAACTACATATTCATTATTTATAGCGTCTGGTGAAGCTCCTATAATAGGACATGTGTTAGAGAGAAATATCCCAGCCTTTGAAAATTTTTGTGAAGTTTCTTTTTCTAGAACTTTCAAAACTAATTTTTCTAGCTTCAGCCCACGTGTCATCGCATCCGTTTGGAATATTTTTGCTCCTAAAATGCTTTCAACCAAGGAGCCGTCAAAAGTCTTACACTTAACGACATCAAATGCCTTGGAAGCAGTCACTCGTCCATACCGCATCTCACTCCATAAAGAACTCTCACGTTTCTGCCTTGTATTTAGTTCTACTTCCTCAATAAGGTACATCTTCATATTTTCAAAACAAAATCTTTGAAACTTTTCAAAATTGAACACCTCACTACCAACTTGCTGGATATATTGATTTTTTAACCAAAAAAGAGAAACGTGGTCGACATGGCTGGGCTGAAAATAGCGCATTGTACTGTTCGAAATATTTCTATTTCTTGCTTCTTCGACGTATTGTTTTAAAAAGTCTTTATTGTCAGTAGAATTATGCTCTCGTCTTTTCCCAAAATCAACAACAGAAACAAATTTTTTTGTAGATGTTGCTCCGGACAGTAAAGATTTTTTCCAATAACAGGCGGTCTCTGTAGGGGACGGCTCCTCACTTCTGCGGTGTAACCACATTAAAAACGCAACGGCATGTTTACATCCACCTTCTGAGGCAGGACATCCGAAACATCTCGCAAGTTCAACCTTTTTGGCTTGCTCATCTACTATTACTTCCACTTTGTAATAGGTAGCATTAATTCTATGCTCGGGAGTGAATTTAGCTGAGAGCATACATTTACCGCTTTCTCTTTTAACTTGAACGTAAGCCACTGCATTATCTCCATAGCTTTCTCTAGAAGACCTAAAATAAAAATTAAATAAAATATGTAGATACCTAATTCATCTTTTTTTGTAAACTTTCATAACGCAATTTTGACGGTTTATAAAATTAAATTAGGGTTTTTCGTAATTACAATCTAGGTAATAAAAGCCTCTTATAACGAATATACATAGCGCTAGGAAACACATTGTATAAATCTAGCATTTATATTTTAATAACAAAAAAATAGTTAACAATTTCAAATAGTTACAACTTACCGTTGCATTTTTGCACCTCTCATTTCAGCACCTACAAACTGGAGGTTCGTATTAAAAAAATCAATTACCATAACTACATCTACCATTGGTAGATTGGACGAATCCGCTTTTATATAGCCTTGTTCGCACATTATAAATTGAAATGAAAACAGAAGCTACCTAATGTATCAAAATTTAAAAAGAAACAGTTTACGCTGATGTGTTAGAAAAACAAATGAAGTTTTACTTGCCAGCGGACAGGTCGTCGGAGCTTGTCTAGGCAAGCATGGGAGACTCTGACGTCACCGCTGTCTTATGCACCGAGAGTAATTGTTGGGATTTCAAACTCCTATATTTCAAAAACTACTTATCGGAATGGCTTCAAATTTTCTGAGGTCATTTTATATTCGAAATACTTCGTAAATATTAAAAAATAAATCATATATGGGGTTTGACGAAATGACCCTGTAGTGGAAATTAAATCACCTATGTTGAAAAGAACAAGAAAAACTTATTTTGATGAAGCAGGTAATATTAGTTCCAAATGTTTACATCAGATTCAAATGCACATGAACCTCACTGGTAAAAAAAGCGATATTTGTTAGAACTGATCCGGACTTTAAATCAAATAAAATAATTTCTTTTAAAACATCATATACGCCAGTTTTGTTGATGATTTACTGAAAAAGATTACCTGTTTTTTTGGAAAAAAAGCAGTACCTATTTAATAAAATTTCATTTGTGAAGAACTGATCCATTATTTTTTTAAATAATTTTGAACATTAATAACACCACAAGCTATAAGAACAATATTATCTAGGTATTTAAAAAAAATTAGATTAATACAAGCGTGTGGTTTTCAATAACCCTCTCAATATGGATTCACAACGTATTTTATAAGGTAATTTATAACGATTCTTATTGAAGAAAAATAAAATCCTAAAAATACACAAACAAAGTATGTTGACTTATCAGTGATTGCTTTGAGCCTTTTCATGCTTTTCTGCCATTGCTTCCGTTTTTTTTGCATCCTTATTAATAGAAATAAATGTTTTGTTAGATGTTTTAATCGTAGTACTTTTACATTCTGGAACCGCACAATATTTATATTTTTTTACTCTGGTTCTGGTCCATTGTGTCGAATAGATTAAATTATTTCTAAACGTTCTCATTTCACAAACATAACACTGTTTAGAGTTTGCTAAAACGTATAATAAATAATAAGCATATAAGCTAGCAAAATACTGTTACTAGCTAAGTAGTCATCTAACCGAGAACCGATCGGCACGGGATTCGCTCTCTCAACGAGAGATTTCATATGGGATGACGTCACGCCTGAAATTCGGAGAGGAGCGCAGTTTAATGTTTATAATTTTTTTATGCGACTTAGGAGTCTCGCTGACGTCTAATTTTTTGCACAGAGCCTCAAAATGATGTGCTCTTCCCAATAATAAAATAAAAAAAAATGTAAATGAGCCCATTATATGAGTTGGCAGACATAGGTAAAGTTTGTCCAAAATCAAAAGCTGACGTGACGAACACGTAGTCATAGTTCTTTGCTGACCACGATTTTGGTCAAACTTCACCTGCGCATATATTTCGTTATAATATTCAACTTTTTTTAAAATTATTATGTTTTATTGGTGAAATTATGAACCAAACAACACTTAAATACATGATATACCCGCAGCCCATATACCTACGCGCCCTTTCAAAGGAAGAAGAACGAACGTTGCATAAAAATCACAAGTAGCTTTGGCTTTCCCCGTATTAACGCATACGGTTCAGATGCATATGTCGCCCACATTTTTATAAATTTTTGTAACAGTTTGAAGGAAATTCGTTAGTCGATATTAGTTCCGATTCGTTTCTTGCCCATTCAAACATAAATCTGAAATTTGATGTGCGTACTTCCTCAATAAATGCAAAAGAGTTTTTTTAAAGCATATCAATTTACGCCTACGTTAATTTTCAGTAGTAATAACACAAGTGATTGAGTTTTCGCTATAAGTCTGTCGATTTATTTTATAACAAAACGGACTGTTTTCTTCAACTAAGTTTAGTTGTGAAATAAAAGACTGAATTATAGAATAAATTCATTCACAAGTGGAATTTGATTAGACTATTTCACAAACAAAGTGAAAAAGCAAAAAAGTTGATTGGAGAAATAAGTTAATAAACAGAAAACATTGACATCGGAAGAAATACATATTTAAATAAACCAGTATTAGCATAATGTACAATGGTACAATTATTATATGCAATGCTTAGAGCTTGATTATTTGGACACCTGCTTGTACTTGCAATAATTGTTATATCGTGATGGCTATTATTTTTCACATTTTTTCATGGATTAATTCGATGAAATTTATCCCAAATTTGCTCATTTTTAAATTCGTGCACGTTAGGATTATTTATCTTTGACGTTTAACTGTCACATATGCAAATCTGAAAACATCGAACTTGATAGGCCAATCAGGTTCAAGAGTCAAGTTTAGTGTTATCGATAATCCGAACTTGACTAGAAATCCTGATAGGTTCATTTAACAAGTGCGTGAAGTAGTCAAAGAAAACATCAAATGGTATAATTCGCAGAGGTTTTGAATGTTTTGAATAAATCTGAATTGTATTGGGCGGAGTAGAATTCAATGAGACCTCTGGCGGAAAAAATTGTAACTGTCGCAACGAGTAAAATAATTCGTTTTGCATTGCTTTTGTATTATATGCAAGTCAACGTAATTACAGTAAATTCATACTTTATTTGTTTAATTTTGTATCAGTGACAAGTTTAACATTGTGTTTTTCTATTTAACTCAACTGTCATCAATTCTGAGGTAATAATCCTACATAATCAGAGATATTATGGAAGAGGTTATGTATTTTTTGTTTTAATTGCAGATCAAAGAGAAAATAAGTCGGTATTAAAGATACAAACCTACCTTCCCTGCAACTTTTGTAGATATAATTATATCAAAAATAAAATAAAAACACGAAATCAAGCCTAAAACTAAACAGTTAATTGAACGCTTGTTGTAATTTTCACAAATATCAATCATACCTATTACTCCAAAAATAAAACGTTAAAAAAGATCAACTTTTATAAGGTAAATAATATGCGCGTGTATTATTCTTTAAATCCAAAAGAATATAACGGGGTCCAAGTAGAAAATGAAGCAGAGTATAGGCATAATTTGATTTAAAAAAAAATGTCCAAATGCAGTAACATGCAATAAAGGAAAATGAATAATTATTTTACATTGCGGCGGAGCAAATTAATGGATATCAACCTTTAGACTACCACGACGATATGCAAAGTTATCTATTTAAGTAATGGTTTGGTTTATTCCCTAAGCATTGTTTTTGATCCATTCTGATATATCGATTCGTTTTAATGTTATGAATTTTTGAAAAAAAAGAAGTGCGTTAAGAACGCTGTGAAATCGAAATGCTGTGGCTAAGATTGGTTTACAATACGACAGGAATATCTGTAGACGTGACCTGCGCGAACTTTAAACCCTCGTTCGACGACGGCTTCATATATACGTTACGCGACGTTGCCATTTGTAAGTCGTAATTAAATATAAATAGCATTTTTATTGTACAATATTTATTTCCGTTGAAATTAAAACATTTCTTTAAACTTTTTTAGGCTTAGGACTGTCAATATTATATTGCTGACGTGTTTGGTAGTTACATTTACATCCTTTGTTACTTCAAGTTATTGTCGCTGTTAGAATAAGTGAACAAGACGTATCTTCCCCAACTGAATTGTGTCAAATTAATAATAAACATTTCATCAAGTGGTTCCTTTTACACACATTTCTCCTCAATAGCGATTGTGATGCCTTTTGGTCAAAATATAAAGTTATCAATAATATTTATTTAAAATACATAAATTCCCTTGAAGCTAATTTCAATAAATCATGAATCGTTACATAAATAAGAAGTAGGAAGGTTGCACTACGAAGTCAAGTTCAGAGCGTGAAATAAACATAAATAGTATTATTTATATTTACTTATGATGAACTTGACTTGTCGTATAAATATGCAAACGATAGTGTTTTAAGAATCATTATTAGTATCATTGTCATTATTATTATGATTATTACAATTACTATTGATATCCAATGACTATTAATATTAGTGTTAGTAATAAGTAGTAAAATGTATAATAGTAAGTTTAAGTAATAAATATAACGTATCCCAGTGCTACAGGTAGTTGTTTTATTCCTGTAAGATGACCCACCGAGTGACCAGCAACACCACCTATTCAGAGGCCCTTCCATATCTATAATCTACCAAAGTATCCATCGACGATACATTCATTACAGATCACTCTATAGTTTTTCCATTGTTTATTTGGAAATATTTCAATAATCTGGATGGATCTGGTGGAAGTCTTACTAGGTACATCATGTCATACTTTATCAGGGCGGATGTGATTTGGGCGCTAAAAGATTAATGCACTTTTTACAACATGTAAACTGGGCGCCAAGACCGAAGGGTCATTTTAATCCTATATTTTGGGCGCTAACCTACCTACCTAAAAATCTATCAATCCTCCCTCTAAACTTCAAACTAAAAAAAAGCAAGAAAACTCAGGCCCAAACCCGGTTGATCAGAGTGTAACTATGTATAAAAATATCAGAAAATAAGAAATAGAAAACTAAAAAAAACAAGAAAACCCATGCCCAAACCCAGTGGATCAAAGTGTGACTATGTATAAAAATATCAGAAAATAAGAAATAGAAAACTAAAAAAAAAAACTAGAAAACCCAGGCCCAAACCCGGTAGATCAAAGTGTAACTATGTATAAAAATATCTGAAAATAAGAAATAGAAAACTAAAAAAACAAGAAAACCCAGGCCCAAACCCGGTTGATCAAAGTGTAACTATGTATAAAAATATCATAAAATAAGAAATCGAAAACTATTGGGATTTTCCAAATATTGGTGGTTAAATTATTAAGATAAGAGTTATTTTATGACTCGACCTACCTGCACTTCTTAGCGCCCAAAATACATGTCGGATTATCTACCCTTCTTGGTCAGACAGGTAAAGAAGGATGGTTAGCGCCCAAACTACACCCGCCGCTTTATCAATAGCGTATTTAACATTCCTGGGTTTGGTAATAATAATAATAATAACATATTATGTGTTTATTACAAAGCCACTTCTGGGGTATTATGACATGGTGCAAAATAGCAATTTGGGAGAGAAATTACAACAACTCCAAACGTACGGATTTTGGAACCACATTAAAGTATATCAATGAATTCTAGAATACTCTCCAGCTTCTTCACGTTTTTAGTTTGCCAACAACGTTGCCAAATTTAGTAGTAGCATAAAAATATTGAAATAAATATGTAAATATCAGAAAATAAGAAATAGAAAACTAAAAAAAAAACAAGAAAACCCAGGCCCAAACCCGGTTGATCAAAGTGTAACTATGTATAAAAATATCAGAAAAAACTAAAAAAACATAAAAAACCCATGTCCTAACCGGATTTCGAACCTACGACCTCTAAGCTCAATACCCTACCAAGTGCGCTCATCAGCTCACATTCAGTTACATCGAATAGAGGTTAAAGGTTGCTTGGACGCATGCGCACCTCAACTACTAAATTTGACGTGGTGAGTGGAATCTGTCGGGAAAATGAGCTCTCGTGTATGCGACTCGCGACCGCAGATATCCATGTCATAAGGTTTGTTTCTACTGGCATGTATGAACCGTTCTGGAATCGTATCGAGTACTGTATAGTGCACAAACTCGAATTAGGGATGGTTCTTGAACACATCAACATTTTCGACGATATGCACATGTCGGATCCGCCAAAGTTAGGGCCATGAAAAGAATCGTCTGTTATCAGTGTTATCACCCCCTTCCAGCTGGTACAGTTTTTGTACCGTCCCAAAAACGATTTAGAATCAGCGCGAACAATATTTAGAACGGGTGGGTCTATCGACAGTTGGAACAAACCTATTAGTGTTAGTTTATCGTCGTAACTGATACAAAACGAAATAATAAAACGAATAGAAAAACAATGGAATTAAATAAGCCAACCATTAACCACGACGAAGTCGCGGGCTAAGGCGTGTTTTTGAATGAAGTCTGTGGCAAATGAAGTTCTCCAATGCCATCATACCCTTCCACAAACGCATTATTTTTGTAATTACACCCAAAAAAATTAATATATCGTAAAGAAAAAAAAATTAATAAACTAACTGGTTCTGAAATTTTCGTCTATTGTTTTTCAATTGATAAATAAAAAGGCAGTTAGTTGCCTTCTCAATTCCATAGCCTCATTAAAAGAGTGGAATATCGTTTTTGGATAATAGTTAAAGTGGTTTTGTTTGCAAACTTCTTTTTCCACGAAATGGTTATCCCACTAACCATGAATTGTAAGCATAGCTAACTCTTTAACCTATCCCCACTAATATCGATCCTTTATTCTTTGAAGGTAACTAAATGAACATAACACAGGCGTGTCTTGAATACTCAGAAGCAAGCGGAGCAGATTTTGAGAAAGCGATCGGACGGAGGTTGATTTTTATCAGCCGAACCAGCGAAAGCTAATCAGAAGACGAAAACAGCGTTCTAAACTCAAATAGTGTTTTTTAACACTTAGTTTCTATTTATGAAAGTCTTGAAAAATATTTTTATTTTTTAAGTCCGGATTTGATAGATGTTTTGTATGTTTTAGGACCTGTGGAGGACAGGAACTATTAAGATGCCACCCAAAAAGAAGAACGACAGCCGTGCTAGCAGCCAAGCTAGCAACAGGACAAGGAGGACAATGGAAACAACATCGGACTCGGACAGCGAGGCAACAAGAGCAGTGAAGAACGCAGATAAAGTACTGCGAGCAAGCGAAAAGAAAGCGGAAGAAGTCGACAAAATGCTGAGGGACATGGAAATAAGGAAGATACTCCAAGAAGAAATGGACCAAGCCAAAAAAGAAGCAAAAGAAGCGAAAAAAGCCACAGAAGAGATGAGGAAAACCATCCAGCGCATGGAAGAGGAGATGACAGGCCTAAGAAAAGCCATGGAGAACATGGCAAAGGCGATGGAAGAAATGCAAGAGGAGAAGAGAAGCCGAAGCCGGTCAGAAAAGGGAAAACAAAACAAGAAGCCGCCACCCGAAGGAAAGCCAACGAAGAAGCGATGATGGACGAGGCCATCCGCGAAAACAAGAAGACAACGACGACGCACCGACCACCACCCGTCATTCTGCGGAGCGTCCACCACTGGAGCTCCGTAAGAAAAGAAATCGAAAGACGAAACATAAAGACGAGGTTCATAACAATCCGGGAAAGAATCGGAGTGAAAATACCCTGCGACGGACCAGAGGACTACAGGAACCTCACAAGGTACCTGAGAGAAGAGAGAAAAGAAGTGGAGATGTATACGTATATGCCACAAGAAGACATGATGGCAAGGACTAACGCACTGCGAGGACACCAAAGAAATCAAGCAAGAAATCGAGAGACAAGGGATAAGTATAAAACGACTAACCCAATTACATTCCAGATTCGGAGAGAGAAGACCGCTACCCATCTACCTGGTGGAGCTGGAGCCTGAAGATAAAGAAAAAATCCGGAAAATCCAACACATCCAGAATGTGAGGATCAGGTGGTAAGAACAAAGAAGAGGAAAAGGGCCGACGCAGTGATACAACTGCCAAGGCTTCCACCACGGATAGATGACGTGTAACGTAAACACGAAATGCGTGAAGTGCGGAGGACCACACCGATCCAACGACTGCCCACTACCGAAGACCAAGCCGACCACCTGCGCAAACTGCCAGGGAGAACACCCGGCAAACTACAAAGGATGCCCAAAAGCCCCAAACAACCAGAAGGACAACAGCAACAGCAGTAAAGAAGACAGGAGTCAGCTACTCCCAAGCCGCAGCTAACAAGAAAACAACGACGACAACAACAAAACAACAGATCCTCGAACAGGTGACAAAGCTATTAGCTCAGCTAATGGCTTAAAGTCGCTTGTAAGAGATCGGAAGAAAAGAAGACACACTCTATAAGGGTGTTTTCAACCGATATTGCCGGCTGAGGACGCACTTTGTAGAGGCAGCACAAACACACACAACGGAAGACCGCCGAAGAAAAAACCACCGAGGCTACACGGCCAAAGAGAAGACGGCTCGCCCTCAGCTGCTAGCCCTTTTAGCTAGGGACGAGCTGTACGCCGAAACGCGAACTACGATGAGACCCATCGGATAAGATGGGGGGAAGTGGTGGAAGTCCTCCCCGGAGATGTACCTCGCTTAGAGAGGAACATCCTGGTGGGACGGGCTCATCTAGGTTGTGTGTGTAAATGAACATTCGGTAGTGTTGGTGGTGGATGGTTGTGAAAGTGGTATTATAAGAACCTTTCTTAAAAAAAACGACTACTTCAATAGAAATTCGAAATGGAGACTTGTGAACAGTTCTACTAGTCCTACCTTAGTGATGAAAAAAAGAAACGAACTAAAATTTACCCGATATACGAGAAACAAAGTGTGCCTGAACAAAATAACCCAATTTAATCTAATATTTATAATTGAATTAAAGGAAAATGAGGTATTATTTATTACTAACCGTTTTGTTTTAATAATCCTGACTTTCGCTGATAAATAATATAAATTTGACATGTAAAACTCGTCCACCATGCAGTTTGCTCCATTCCTCTTTGAAAATCCTGTCTCCATTTCTTCCAAGAATATACACAAACAGCTCGAAAGTACAACAATATTCGAAAAATAATTAGCTAGGAAGTGATTCTCTAACGACCTGGTCAGGCACCGCTCTTTATTAGCTAGGCAAACACGTTAACGTAAACATCTAGTCGTACTTCGTATTGCCAGATCTGATGTGTGGGATGACGAATTTGGTAGTTAATGTTGTTGGTTAAAATCGTGGCGGTTGGAGGGACGGACCGATCGTTGGAGTAGGGTGGGAAAAATGTTGAAAATGGAGAAAAAAGAGTTGCGTATGGTAGAAATACTTGAAGTCAAGAAAAAGAAACGTAGAACAAAATTGGTGAAAAAATGGGTACCTACAAGAACGAGAACAAAAAATAAAAAAACACTACCTAACCTAACACTCCACAAAATACGTGCGTGAGTAACACCATTGTCTAATATTATTAGACAATGGTAACACTAACCGAACGATAACTCGAGAGTACAGATCTAGAGCAAATGCCACAGTCCTGATCGTTCAGAGATTTTGTCTTTCGTTGCACATTAGCTAGGCATAAACGGAAGGGGTGCACAAACCCAGTAGTGCAGCTATTTTCTTCTCCATTTTCAACATTTTTCACACCTTTACGATCGGTCCATACCTTCATTTCACCATTAACTAACGGATCAGATCTGGCAATACGAAGTACAAATAGATCTTTAAGATGGAATGACAGTTCTAGGTAATAGATCTTTTGTCAAGAAAACATATTTGTATTCTGTGTAAATATTAATTTATTAAAATCGCAGAGCGCTTTCGACTATTAAGCCATCTTCAGTGCTTACTCGTCAGGTAATTTATACAAGAAACTTTGACAACACATTGACGTCATAAATTAAAAATTATAGGAAAACATTAAAATTAAAATGATCCCTGTTTAGGGTTTATTATATCTAGATATTAAACATTATTAAAAATTTTGTTAAAATTATTTTAGACTGAACTCCGAACACGTTAGGCTAGACGAACACGTGTTCGGAGTTCAGTCTAAAATAATTTTAACAAAATTTTTAATAATGTTTAATATCTAGATATAATAAACCCTAAACAGGGGATCATTTTAATTTTAATGTTATCCTATATTTTTAATTTATGACGTCAATGTGTTGTCAAAGTTTCTTGTATAAATTACCTGACGAGTAAGCACTGAAGATGGCTTAATAGCCGAAAGCGCTCTGCGATTTTAATAGATAAATTAATATTTACACAGAATACAAATATGTTTTCTTGACTTTCGAGTCATGTGTACTCAGCTATAAAGTATTCACCAATAGATCTTTTGGCTTCGGGAGTAGCAGCAATTGGCCAGTCACTTTGACAAATACTGCCAATATAATACCAGACCTTGTGACTTGCCCCAAGGTCAAACAGATGTTCAAATTACCCCAATATGTATTCAACTTTCTTATTAAACTTAATAATTAATTCCAATAATGTAGTAAAACTTATGAAAACCGGAATTTTTAAAATCCCTGCACCAAGTGAGAAAGTGGAAAAATCGTATACATACTGCAAAGAATATAGAACTAATAATTATTTAGTCCAGATGATGTATGAACAGATTTTACAACTTGTTTGGTTTAAGTAAATTTCAATTTCCTTTCTATAATCTGTTTTATAATCCTTGACAAGGTCACAAAAACTTTGCTATAGTTCTTCTAGCGACGTTATTAAGTAATATTTTAATCTTTTGACAAGTGTCAAATAGGGACAAAATTTTAATACTATTCAATTATTCTTGATAGCCGAACTGGAACGCTACCAGAACTCCGAAATCTAAATAAAAAAGATTGTGGTTTAATTTCCTAAAAATAACGGAAAAAAATGCAATTTCCGGATGGATTATACTAGGCTTCTTCACAAAAATGGTACATAATAAACCCTATATCAATATGTTGACATTTTGATTGATGCAATATACACAGTATTTCGAAATAAAATCTTGAATATTGGGCTAAAGATTTTACGTGGAAAGTAGAAACTAAAATATAAACAGTTTCTTAGGTTTTTTTGTTTCGTTTATCAGCATAAAAATAGATTTTTTATTTAAATCTGTTGAATAGTGATTTTGTAACCAAATTATTTTAAAACATGAATAACAGGATACGATTGTTCAAAGGGAATGACATAATGTATATTTAACAAAATTAGGTTTAGTACATAAGTGACATTTTATAATCATCGTGGGTAAGTTTCAGGAAAAAAATCGCCTTCTTTATAAGTAATGTTTCCCGGGATGCGAAATACTAGTAAATAAAAATAATTGATTTGAAAAAATTTTAATAAAATAGTATCTATCTATAATACAATAGTTAGTATCTTACCCTCCATATAACTTACATCATCCTAAGACACATATTATTGACTGTGTGAATGTTAGAGCTTTTTGTGATGACTTCAATCGCTAATCAAAAGTGAAACTTTTAAATCGAACCGAAATATTTGCGACGCATCCGTATAAGGTACAAAAGTTGGTCCATATTTTCGTCGACAAAAAATTGTTCCCATGGGAGCAGGGGTCAGGACTGTGTCAAAAAGCATTGTTAAGTGATGTACATGGGAAATATTGCGTTTATTTTCTAACAATTGATTCATTCAGAGAATGTCCGTAGACACAAATCTTTGATATACTTTATATACGTGTCCTTGCAAAATAATTCCGGTGAGAAGTTTCAACTAAATCAGTTTTTGGCAATGATCAACTAAATCAATTTTAATAATTAAAATAAATAAAATTTTAATTTATAGATTCGCGTAAAAAAACAGAAATAGAAGGCATAAAAAGTAGGTAATATATTTGCGAATATTGTAATAAATTAAGCAAGATAATGAAGAAGAATTCTAATGTTTATTTTAACCGTCATTTCCATAGGAAGTTTTCTATAATTCTAATCCTACAGGATACCCTAAGCGAAATAAATGGAAATTATCGTCATAAAATAGTTTTTAAGATAGAGTTATAGTTTATCTAAAGTCAGTTTATCAAAAGTTGTAGCTTTGTCTCTGTATCACCTAGTTATTAATTTAAATGAACACGGTAGTGATACCGAACTAGATTTGGGTTGAATAGTTAGTTGTAAATAATATAGTAGAAATAATATATATCAGTTATTATTTAAAAAATGTAACTTTGATACTTCCACTGTTTTGCAGATATCCTGTATAGAAAAAAATCGTTTACGATAAAATAAAATAATTCGTAACTGGGCATGCGCTCTGGACAATTCAGAATTAAATTTGAACTAGTTTGGAATTGGTTTGGATTGTGAGCCGAACACATCGTTGTTTACAAACCAGTACTTTCAAATTTATCTCACATTACCCCCTCCTACCGAATATATATTCAATTATACAACACCCACATTTTGTTCTATATTTAGACTCAAAACTAATTACATACGATTTCCGGAAGACCTTGAAAAACTATTAGATCATCATCCTGTAGCTGCGACGAGTATTCTTATAGTGCTCTGAATTACATCTTTTTTGTTTACTCCAATATAACGTTGAGTTTTAACCTTCCTCTAAATATTAGCCACGTCCTAAATAATGCTAATAGAATGGTCTATGATTTATTATAACAGAGTGCTTTGCGGGTTAATAGTAGGACTTTTGAAACACAAACAACTAAATGTTATTTAATTACTTACATAATTTATAACTAGATTTAAGACCCAATGCGCTCTGATTTACCCGCGTAAGATTATAAAGCTTCGCCCTTGGATTTGATAATAGTAGTTATGATTTTGTTTTAATGTGATCTCACCATTTTCATCTACTTGGAGGTACTTTATTTTTTTGTTGGCAATTCCCTCTTCAACGCTTATGTGTTGCATTTCTGCGGGATATTTTACTTCTATTATAGAATCATTACCTATAGTTCCATCAGGACTAACACCCAGGAAGAACTCATCATCATGTCCAACGAACAATCCACAATTCTCAACTTTTAAATTTGTTATTTTTTGGAATGTTTCCATAGCTGGATAAATGAACCCAGTTGGTTGAAAGATGATTCTAAAGATTGGCCAACCCATGAAACTACTTTTTCAATGGAGGAAGTAAAGAAGAACGGAAAACTATTATAACACTTATATCGAAAGTAAATATTTCAACTGATGGATTAAACTATTTTTAAAAATATTCTAAAATTGTGAGAATGATGGGTTGGATTCTTGAATAATTCAAGAAAAATATCCCTTAGGAAAATCGAAACACTTAGTTACGATGAAATTATGGAAGCTGAAATACAAATTTTGAAGTTGGTTCAATTGGAAAGTTTTGGAGATGAAGCCAAGTCTATTCAAAATTTACATGTATTCAGAGATGCGAATGGATTGTGGAGAATCAAAACAAAGTTGATTTTGGGAGAGCTTTCAGAAGATTTCAAGTGCACTATGGTTCTACCAAACAAACATGAGATTGTGAGAAAAATCATAGAAGAAAATCATAGATTGAATTTTCATGTTGGTGTACAAGCATTTTTATGTATATTACGAGATAAATTCTGGATACTAAGAGGTAGACAAACAATAAAACGAATTGTATCTAAATGTGTGATATGTAAAAGATACAATGCAAAATTTGTTCAAACACCGTTGTCTCCACTACCGAAAGATAGGATAATGTGTAAAGCAGCTTTCGAAATAGTTGGAATCGACTTGGCGGGACCTTTGTACCTGAAAAATAAATCAAAATCATGGATAGTAGTATACACTTGCGCAGTCTACAGAGCAGTCCATTTTGAATTAGTTGAATCTCTTTCTACAGATTCATTTCTTTCTGCATTGAGACGTTTCATTGCCAGGAGAGGAAGAATATCAACAATATACTCTGATAATGGAACGAATTTCGTTGGTGCTCATAATCAGATGAATAAAGTTGATTGGGAGAAAGTTTTAGAGTATTCTAACATTAAGAAAATTAAATGGAACTTCAACCCACCAACAGCTGCATGGTGGGGTGGTTGGTGGGAACGCATTGTCTGCATCATCAAGGAACTTTTACGTAAGAATCTAGGTAAATCTTCTGTTACTTATGAAGAACTTCTCACTTTACTGTGCGATTGTGAGACAGTTATCAACGCTCGACCACTGACCTATGTGTCAGAAGATCAGGAAGATTTAAGCCCTTTAACTCCAGCAATGTTTATCAATGATATTCCGAACCACGAGATGCCGACTTAGATGAAATTGATCGAAATAGTTTAATAAAGCGTAGAAGATATATTCAGAAATTACGAGATTGTTTTCGGAACCGCTTCAAAAAGGAATACCTAGCAGAATTAGTCAATACTGGTCAAAGCAAAGTTCGTAATTTAGACGTTGGCGACATCGTATTTGTGGGAGCCGAAAATGTGAAAGGGACCAGCTGGCCACTAGGAAAAATATTGGAAATATATCCAGGAAAAGATAACATTCATAGAGTGGCAAAAGTTAAAATAATGAATGGTGAGATTTTACGTCCTTTTCAACGACTGTATCCATTAGAAGTAAAGAGTGTACAAAAATTGATACCGGAAAATGGAAACTTGCAAGATAGTGATGAAAAAGATGAGGAAGATGGATCCAAGTGTGAAAAGAAAACCCGAATAGTGACAAGATCAGGGCGCTTAGTTAAATCACCTAAGCGATTCGGACATAATTTTTAACTAATATTTCATGTTATTTAACAATTTCTCAGATTAGCAAATTGTTAAGGGGGGAGAATGTTGGAAATATTAATATTCAAGGGATTTTATTTAATGTATTTTTATCTGTATTGATCAGAGTGAGATGTTAATTGTCAATGTCAGTTTGAATGTTCATGTAAAATATAATTAAAGGATTCATAAAACTTTGTACGTTATTTTATCCATTTCCTAAGCTTAATTATAACAACATACTGGTTCGTTCCTATACTGTGATACCACAGTAGATATATTGTTTTCGTTTAACAAAATATGGATTTAGTATCTAGAAGACGCTCGAGCTAGTTCTCCTCTTACGTACTTTACGGTATGTATCATACAAGCTTGTTGATTTACATCTGTCCACTATTTCGAGCAACATAGTATAATGATTCAGAAGGTAAGTAATGATAACTCCAGTTACTCTGTACAAATGGTCAGTATTTGCAACAGACTGTACTCCGTAAGATGTCGCTTCAGACCGTAGCATTAAAATTCAAATTTTTACGCACCTTCAATCACATTTTTCTCATTAATTAATCAACATAATGATTTCAAATTTTGACAGTACCTATATTAATATAGTGTGTAGCTTCGGAGACGATGCATATTTATAACTGCACTGATAAAATATATATATATATAAATATAATATATCTTCTTTAGAAAAGAATTTCCCACAGTAGACAAAGTTCTTGCCACGGTTTGAGATGATAAAGATTCTCTCAAAATGAGTCGAAGCACACTATAGAAAGTTTTAAAAGAAATAGGTTTTCGCTATAAAAAGCATTCCAGAAAGTCTATTTTAATGGCAAGAAGCAATATTGTAGCATGGAGAAGAAATTACCTAAGGACTAAGTATAAAAGAAATGAGGAACCAAATAAGAAATATATTTTATTTAGATGAAACATATGTTATTTATGAGACATACAGCAAATAAAGTTTGGCAAGATGAAATTGTTACAAGTCGAAGACAGGCGTTTTTAAATTATTGAATTTTAAATTATTGAATATGAATCCACCAACAGGAAAGGGTCGCAGAATGATAATAGTACACATCGGCTGTTCAAACGGTTTTGTTAAAGGTGGTTTATTGACTTTTGAATCTACTCGTGCCGGTCACTACCATGAAGAAAAATACTGATGTCTTTAAAGAATCCTTCGAACAAATGATAGATCTTCTTCCTCAGAACTGTATAGTAGTAATGGATAATTCAAGTTATTACTCGAGACTTTAAAAAAAATTTCCCACAACCAAGTGGTTAGAAAAAGATTTACAAAATTGGCTAAATTCAAAGAATATTAAGTTCCATCCCGGTTCTGTGAGAAAAGAACTGTATTCTTTGTGTTCCCTTCACAAAGACAAATTCAAAAAGTATTAAATTGATGAACTAAGCTCTGGTGTGGGCACAGATAAAGGGAGAAGCTGCAAGAAAAAATAATTATTTTAAAAAGAGTGATGTTAAGCAGTTGTTTTTGGAGGCACTAAATAATAATACGATTAAGGAAGAAGAGAAAATGCAGAAGTTGGACAATATTACTGATGAAATGATCGAGCCACTCATTGTAAATATTGGTTGCGACTGCTCATTTTCTGATTTGGATTTGTAAGAAATAGCTCTACTTATACTGGTAAGTTTCTATATTAAAGTATGACACAATGTTCTCAATATACCTTGTGGAACATCAAAACATTTTAGAAAAAATTTCACTTTTTTACCTTCAGCTGTTTAGAAGCTGTACACAGGTTAATTAGGTGAAAATATAAGTGTACACCCGATATATTTATTATATTTATACAAATGTTATTAAATACAAAAGTACTCGAGGTATACCTTAAAACATTTTTTTAACTGTCCTCCAAAAGAAGTGATACGCACATGGATTACGAATGCTTTACTATTTTAGTACTCTCTCTTTCATAAAAATATACTATAGTTCACATCCTTGCATAAACCTAGCGTTTTTAATTTATTTTACGAACTTTATGCACAAAGACAGGAAATTATTGATTTTTCATCTTTACTAATAACGAATATTTCACCGTTCAATGTATTTATATAAACCAAAAAAATATTATATTATTATTGGTTAACTTGTAACATTTAAATGACAGTGTACTACCTATATTTTTATACATAAACTTTATCTTTTAAAATTTACGTTTCGAGTACTAGTGTAACTGGTCTCCTTTACATTTAAAGTTCAATGTACGTAGTTTCTTAGATACTAGAGTAGGTACAATGGGTGGTTGTAATTTTCAGTGTGTCTGTGGGTTGAAGCTTTGTTAGCAGGTAAACTGCGGTAAGACTAATAAAACTAAAGATTTTACTGTGAGTAGACAATAACGATTAGAAACTTTTGAGATCAAAGTAGTAGATAATATGCCTTCCTATGAAAAAAATATTTCTTGGGATAAAACTCAATCTTTCTTCGAAAATAATATTGGAATAACCGTAATTTTAAAATGTATTTTTATATAATTTTCAGTTTATCTCCAATCCTTATTTCCTGTTGATAAGTCAGTTGACCAAAGAGATAGGATATGAAAAGTGTGCAGGAAATATCAATATCTATTCTTAGCAAATCTAATTTGTTAAAAATCTGGAGTTTTGCTCGTTCTATTATTATCAAGAATAATCAGGTTCTTTTTTAATTTCTGTCTTACACTTCGGCAAATAGACAAACAAAAAACATATTTTGTAGTTTAAGACTGCAAAAAATTGTCAAGCTTTTACAGTCCATTTACAGTATATTTGATAAAAACAGTGTTATAATGTAGCTATTGTTAATGTGATTACCCATATTTTTAATCCCTTTGAAGGAAAAAGCCGCCAAATGGCATGCATAAAATTTTTTCATAAATTCGAATATGGTGAAATAATGCTTTTCAAATGTAATTCAAATTTATATAGTGGATTAACCGACATAAAATTTGTAAGACAATTCAAAGTCATCACATTAACATTAGTTACACTATAAATATTGTGTATTTGTTAACAACAATTTCAACAATTAATCATAAATATAAACACTTATGATACTATCATGGTAACGATGGTAATTGATTATTGGTAATCAAATTCGACCACAAATTTATCCACACTTTCTTCAATTTTTCGTGGTTTACTCATTCAGTAGTATGTGCGCTAATTTCCATTGTACACGATACCCCTCTTTCCAAGCATGTTTGCAAATATCTGACTTGAAGAGCTTCCTATCTTTAGTGTTCCTTTTGTATTCATTTATTCGGATTTTTAATGGTCTAGATGTTTCCCTTATAAATAAAATTTGTCGCATTCACAGGATATATGCATTTTTAGGAAGATTTTTCTTCATTTTATTTGTTTAGTTTTTGTTAGGATATATTTCAACTTATTAGTATATTTGAAGTTAGTTGTTCGAATATTGCATTGATTACCAATTTTCCTAATTCTCCCAGATAAACATTAACATACCCTATGGTTAAGTTTTTAAAAATTATTATAGTTGCATTATTATTATTCTTGAATAAGTATTAACAATGAACTATTCGTTATATTTCTAATTTTTCTTTATAAATCCTGTCAGGTAATTATTATTATTTAAAACCTACTTTAGTATAGTTTTCTCCATTGTGAAATCATTGTTATTAGAACAGGTGATTTTTAAGTTTAGAAAATGATTGGACTTAAAATAGATGGGTCAATTCTGAGCATATCTGTAAGGTCTGTAAGCAAAAATCTGTAATAGTTACAAGGCAACTTACTATATCTTACAGTTTCTGTAACTTATATGTGACTTCTCAGAATAGACCCATTAAATACCCGTTACTGAGTGATCGTTTAAGGTAAACACTTGTTTCATACCATGTGAATATTTTATTGATAAGACCATCTAAAAATGGCTAAAAATTGTCATTTTCAATTTCAAATTTTACAGAATTTTCAACTTCATTAATATTTGTTAAAAAATCATCAAATACTAAGTCAACGCCATAATGCATATCTCCACCAGACAATTGGTTTCAGTTTTTATTTAATCACTAGGTATTTGGGCTTCAAAATATTCCATATAAATAATGTTCAACTGGATCTGGATTTGCCTCGTCTTCTTGTTATTACAAGCATATCGCCAGCCTGAAGAAGCGACTAGAAAGGTTATTATTCCGTTTGGATTGGTTAGGTATCTCTATCAATGTATATATGGCGGAACCCATTTGAAGGCTGTGCATGGAAGAGGAGGAAACAGCCTCTCACATTATCTTCGATTGCAAAGCATTATCTCATTGGAGATATAGAATAGATCACTAGGAGAAATTGAAGGGAGAATTTCTCCAAGAAGGACCTAGTGAAAAAACTGTTGAGCCTGATAAGGGCTACTGGTCCCTTCACATAAACGGCACAACCAAGAGCACAAAAAGCCTAAAGGCCGAGGTGTCGAGGACTCTACGCCTCTGACGGATGTTGTCCAACCAATCAATATATCAAATAACTATTATATCTAGCAAATGTTTTACTAGATAATTTTTGAGATGTTTTCTAAAATACTATATAATGCAAATAAATAAGTATTAGCTCCACTATCATATTGTGCCATAAAAGCACCTTTATGTTCGGAATACACCTCTTCATGAACTGCCTCAATTTTAATTTGGCTGTTATGAACAAAGAAAAACCATTAAATAATAAAAAAGGGATTATTTCTTAAATTCACTTGTAGGACCTGAACGCTTCCGTTAAATAATACCACAGCAACTTTTATAAATTTCAATAAGTCGACAGTTTGTGTTCATGATTAAGGTCAATTATACAAGGGTTAACTCATCTGTAAATAGGCTCGTTTAAAACAATAGAGTAAAAGTAACATTCCCCATTTCTGTTACGTCGCGCTGTTGCCGCGTTTTGTAAATATTGAACATACCTTTTTGGAAGGTGAGACACTGAGACACTGAGACATTAATCATTAATTTTACTATGCAGCAGCTAGTAGGCAGATATAGAGAAAGAAAATGGATACATAAAGATTAAATCGTAAGATTTTGAATTGGTATTGGTATTTATAGATCACACGATTTACACAAGTATGAAAAGGATAATATGAACGAAAGAGACAAGAATTATTCTCTGTTTGAAACAAATATTTTACACACAAGTATATCTGGCAAAACAACGATTATAAATAGGAAGGCAGTGAACACACACCTGTTTTGGTAGAGGTTACTGAAGTAAATGTAAGTTTCCTGTAAGTTTCACACAATTCTCGTTTCTCTCATTCAAGTAGTGTACAAATAAGCTTCACTTCAGGCTACGAACCGACACATTTCTTAAATGCATCACAATAAATTTATAATGTTTTTTATCCTGATAGTGACACTAGTAACCAGTAATACTAAAGTAGTGAAGTCAGATCCTAAAAATGTGTATTAATAACAATCACCTTGAAAGCTCGAAAATCATCCAAAAGACTGTTTATTCGGACATTCCTGGAAATCTTTACTGGGAAAATATTAGAACGTGGAAAATACTTTTAATCTGAAAATTTCTCTCCTCCCAGAGCGCGAATTTGTATTGTATTGTATATTAATTTCTTATTATTTGTTTGCAATAACGAAATACTATAGCTCAAAGCTTAAAGAAATCCTAGTAGATCCGACAATAGCGCAACTCATTTCGCGGGGGTTGAGCGTCGAACGATATTCACCGCCATGTGTACTGTTTCACTGAAAGTTTATGCGCACGGAGGGTGAAGTGACAGATGGGCAGATGGAGACTCGGTCGGGTGGTGATTCACCAAGCGCGACACCCCCTTCCGTTTTGTATGCGTACACACTGCGAAAATAAAAACGTTATCGATACAGGTACATCTGGGTGTGAGGTAGTTAGTTATGCGATCCAGACGGACTTGGCGGGTATCGACCTTTCATTACTCGTGTAGATCATTGGGTCAACGTGTCAACATTTGAAAATACATACTACTTTTTAATGTAACTATTTTATGTTATTCTATTATATACCCACAATATTCAAGAATGTATTATTTAAGATATAATTAACAATTGGGTGTCCAGTGCAAAATTTACTAAAATTATGCAACTCATAATGCAGATACGTCACTAGTTTAAATGTGACGTTGTCAATAGTCTTTGCTGTTCCATGTTTCAGCTTCTTCTTTCTCCTTCATTGGGATGGTTGAGCTTGTTCAGGACAAAAATGTGGACATCTGACATACTTACATTACTCTGTTGTTTAACTTATTCAATTTGAATTTAAGCCATTTTATTAACAAAATGCATAAAGCTTAAACTAATTAAACATTTAAACCAAGATGAAAGCACATGCGAATGCAAACAACTCATTGTCACTTTAACCTACACTTTTTATTTTCTCCTTCAATTTGGGTAACTACCCTCTCTTATGTCAAAATATGTAACTGACTTATACTAGTAACGTCAAAATCTAAAAGGCGGATTTTA
This sequence comes from Galerucella pusilla, assembly GCA_910591695.1. Lineage (NCBI taxonomy): Eukaryota > Metazoa > Arthropoda > Insecta > Coleoptera > Chrysomelidae > Galerucella > Galerucella pusilla. The sequence continues at coordinate 81,922 of CAJUYI010000120.1, forward strand.
AGAAATTTTTAAAATAGAGTCTTTAAGCGGGTATAAAAACAAAACTACTACTAAATTTGATAAAGTATACGGTGCAATGTAATTGGTTCCACTAGAATTAACGATCTGCTAATCATTAACAAGAATCTATTTCTATGTATGAGGGAGTAATAAAACTATATCTAATGCAAAACTTGGTAGAGTTAGCTCAAAACCTCATGGGTGCTACGTCACAGATGTGTAAATGACCAAAATCGGTACAACGCAGCAAAACCTTATGTATAGTAGTAAAGTTAACTCAACAATTCAACTTCAAATGCATATCTGTGACGTAACACTCATGAGGTTTTAAGCTAAATCTACATTCATTTTATGTTGATTACAAACTAAAATTCGGAGACAATATTAAATATGATTATCACGAAATCCCAACTTTCTATTTTATCTATAAATATTTTAATCCCATTATACTGCCCTATTAGACGTATAAGTCGTAACTGACATAATCATTGTTATGAGATATTCCACATTTAGTGAAATTTGTTATGCCATCAAAGTGGAATAATGTAGTGAAAATTGAGTTTAACTTTCATTTAAAGGATACATACATATACATATTGACTTAACACCCCCGAGGGGGTACGCCGCTTTAAAAAGCTCTCTAAATCCTACCAAAATGTACCTACTGCAGAAGACAACAGGGTCTTGCCCTATGAACTTCGTTTTTCACAGGAAATAACTATTTACTAGCTCAACGAATTCACCATGTGACAACAAACTAACACACAAAACACTAAAATGTGAGGTTAGCAGTAAGAGTAAGAACCAAGCAACACGTTGTTAGGTAAACTGGTTGGTGTTCCGTGTAGTTACGTCATAAACTTCTAATATTGTCAGATATGACAAATCAGCTTAACAAATACGGCAGCTTTGCAGGTACGACTAAACATTAAAGACATTTAATAGCTATTGAGAATAACATATACGACTTGGAGTTTTAACAGAGTGGTTTATTATTTTCAAGTTGTAAACGCACTAAGCTGAAAATGTGCAAAAATGTAGATACGACTTCTATGCTTAACAGGGCAGTATACTAATTATAAAAAGGGCATTGGAATTAAAGTAGGTAGGTGCGGTACAGGTCAGACAAAGAAAAGAATCAATCAGATTAAAATATTTTTTATAGATAAGTTGGTGAACCATTTATCGTGAAAAATATTTTTAACCTGAAAAATAAAAATATATTTTCAAAAGAAGAAATAAATAATAGAATAATGAAATAAATTATGAAATTAGTCTCAAATATTATTTTACTACCCAAATATTTCATTTGTATATTAGGTATTATCTTTTCGCCTTTCGAAGAAACGGTTACGATGCTATTATTATCAGATTAACGACAACCTGTTGTGAGTTTTGGTCTTAAATCAATCAGGTTGGCATAAGTCAAAACGGAATATCTTGGAGCGTAGTATACCTTCGTTTATAACATTGGGAAATTGCGTTTATTCATTCAAAAACCAAAAAATACTAAATATTTACAACAAGAAAACAAAAAATGTGAGTGGGAAAAATTATTCTTTTTAGTTTATACCTACGATTGCTCCGCTTCCTTGATATTTCTACTATATTTTTATCCACCCTTCTTATTTAATCTAATTTAACAGTTTTGACCTAGCTCCCGTGAAATTCTCAAAAAGCACATTTTATAAAATAGGTACAGTGAAAAATTTATATAACTTTCTGGTCACAACATCAATATCCGTTATTTTGTGCTTCTTATTTCGGTTCTGCCACTAAACATTTTTAATCTCAAACGATATTTTTCATTGATACATACACAATTTTATCTTAACCTATTCAGTTTGACTAAGAAATACTTAATGTAAATGTTATGTTTGAAAATACGAATATATTTGCTCATCACAAACAGTATTTATTCAACATATTTAAAATTTCTAGCAAATAATATTATTTGTATATTTGCACTTGGTATGAAATCCAAAAATTAAATCTATCTTTCCACTATTAGTTTTTTCATAAGCGTAAATGTAAACCAGTTTTTTATAATGAAACTTTTATATATAAATAAATCCACAACAAATGAAATATAAAAAATTAGCATATTTTTTTAAAGAATACACAGTACGAGTAGTATTAAAATATATCGTTTTCAATATCAAAGGAATGGAATTCCCCCTTTAAGGAGGTTTTTACGTTTTACAGGACACATTTACTGACACATTACTATTATATATTATGGTAAGTGGTTTATACGTATGAAGAAAGTTAAAGTTGCCATGATCACAAAAGATATTCTAATGAGTATAATAACTGTTACCTAATTTCCATTTTTTATAACGCGAAGAAACTATATACTTAATTCTTACATCATCATTTAAGGATATTATTGGTGTCCGTAGTCGTTGAACTTGAGCTAGGTATACTGTGCCTATCGAAATCGTCTTAGAGTAAACGCAATCACGTAGCTATAGCTTTTACATGGGGAGGGTTTTGGTTTTTTTCATCTGATAGGTTTATAAGGTAAAAGCTTTATTGAAGGCGCCGCCTAAGGCAAAAAAATCGAGTGCCACGACCTAAAGCAATTTTTCAAGTCCAAGAAATAATGTTAAGTTTTTTTTTTAATTATTTGTTTGACTTGGCTAAAAAGTATTTTTAAACATCGTTTTTCGTTTTGCCCCCTACTGCTGAAATTGTTATAACCATGTATATAAGTATATCTTTTAAAGGAGCCGTCCCTTCGCCGGCACCACCTCAGTCTCTTGGGCCTATTGTGGATTCTCCTAACATTCTGACTACAGCCTATTCAGCCAATCCGTTCCCTGTATTACCTCATACAGGTCTTTACTGGTTGGTTGTAGAAGTCTTCTGGAGTCATTTGGGGTCTACCATTTAGTTTTTGCCTCCTGTGGTCCAGCGTGTCTCAGTTGCATAATATGTGCAGAGCGTTTCAGTGCCCTTTTTGCATCTACTGCATGTGAGATCTCCGTTATACAGCCCGATTTTGTTCAGGTGCTCCTTTGTGGGAAAGTGTCCCGTAAGAAGCCCCGTTATGGTGCGTAGTTTGTTCCTGCTCATTGAGAGCATTTCTTATGCTACTTTTTCTGATGGTTCTTTTATAAATTTCTTCCCATGTGTTTGTCTGGGCGTATTCTTTCAGACTTTACCCACCTTCTTTTACCCACCCTTTTAACCATGACCTAGTGGAGCATCTGGGGATGTCTACAGATGGTTCGGATCCGTTCGGATCAGTTCGTCAGCTTTTTCATTGCCAGCGATTCCTTTGTGACCTGGGACCCATCCAGTGTTACACTGTTCCGAGAGGTTTTTCCTAGTCATCATTTCCTAGTATTTCTTTGGCGCCAGCTTCCCAGAGTCATCCAGGGTGGTCCTGGCAAACTTGCATCCCAAGTATTTCATCCCATCTCTTTAGGGATTGAGCAAGGGCGTAACATTTGGCTAGTGCGCAATTGCCAAAGTCGTCAGGCCGTAGGTGTCGATGGGTCCTAAAATTCCAGCCGCTTTCCTGGCTAAAGATTTGGCCCTTTTTTTGCCCTTTAACCCACTTCAGGACAATTTTGCTATCTACTGGGGTGTTAGCTTAATCTTGATGGCACTTTAATACTAGCTTTGATACAAAACGTTGTCTGTTCAAGTTAGGTTATCAAACCACGTGCTTGAAATCTCATCAGCACAATGACAGAATGACAGATAATTTTCAGATTTAATTATTATAGGTTATTAAGCCAGTTGGCCTTTACATATGAGAACAAATAATTTTTGATTTGAATTATATTTCAATATAAAAACATTTACCTGAAAATGAAAATTCAATATTTAAAAAGATATGGAGCTCTCTGAGACACCACATTCCAACATTGTCAATCGCAACCATTTAACTAATGAGATCAATGGCTACGAATGTCCACAATGCAAGACCATGAGAAACATTCAGCTAATGAGACTGAGAGTCCCATAATGTTGCAGATAGGTCCATGCCCTCATTTTTACCTATTTCTTAATGTAAATTTATTTACTTGAAACTGAAAATTCAATACAATATATATTTTTTGTGAAAATGTTGATGTTATCTTTAGTCAAAGTATATTTAGAAAGATATGGAGATCTCTGAAACACCACAATTCAACACTGTGCTCATTAGTTAAATGGTTGCGATTGGCATAGTATTGGATTGTGGTGTTTCAGAGATCTCCATATCTTTCTAAATATACTCTGACTAAAGATAACATCAAAATTTTCACAAAAAATATATATTGTATTGAATTTTCAGTTTCCAGTGAATAAATTTACATTAAGAAATAGGTAAAAATGAGGGCACTGTTAAACAAAGGTTTTTCCTAGTCATCATTTCCTAGTATTTATTCGGCGCCAGCTTCCCAGACTCATCCAGGGGAGTCCTGGCAAACTTGCATCCCTTGATTTCATCCCATCTCTTTAGGGATTGAGCAAGGGCGTAACATTTGGCTAGTGCCGCAATTGCCAAAGTCGTCAGGCCGTAGGTGTCGATGGGTCCTAAAATTCCAGCCCCTTTCCTGGCTAAAGATTTGGCCCTTTTTTTGCCCTTTAACCCACTTCAGGACAGTTTTGCTATCAACTGAGGTGTTAGCTTAATCTTGATGGCACTTTAATACTAGCTTTGATACAAATCGTTGTCTGTTCAAGGTTAATAGAGCTTGTCTGCTGTCAGTGCAGATTATTATGTTTTTGCCAGAAATTTCTTTCTTGGTTAGTTCTTTTGTGGCAAAATTGAGATACTAGCCATTTTTGTTTGAGTCACACTGGTATTTTTCTCCATCTCCCACTTAATTCTTAGGCTCAGTGAAAAATCTTTAATATATAATTGTCAAAATAAATCGATTCCTAGCTTCACTACTGTCACTCACTTTTTAAATCAAAACCGCCACATGTATTTTCAGTATTATCAGTTGTTCTATGACTTTAAATAATTACTTTATTAAAAAGTTGTTTCAAGGTTTACCCTGTGGTGAAGTTAAATCCAAGAGTTCTCAAAGTTTTTAATTTTAAGTCTTCTTTTCAAGTATACTTGTTGAAGCTGGATTTGGGTATTTATGCAGTTCTAAATTTATAATAATATGCGTATATTTTTTGACCGACTGCACCAAATTGGATAAATCTTCATTTTATGTTTTCGTTATTGTGAGGAGAAGGTTTGTATAGAAGAAAATTAAAAGAAGAAAAAAGTATCAATATTCATAGAATATACAGTTTACTTCCTAAAAGAATTATGATATCTCTTAATTATTTCTATTTACTTATAGACAATCCTATATATTTGACTAATGAATATTTCACTGTATAATTTGTTATAGGTATATGATATATATGAAATTAACGAAAACGTAGTCTTCTCCTCGTAGAAACGGTAACGTACAAATCCGAGTACCGAGACCGAAAATTGCATATGAGGGTGAAAAAACTGGGAGATCTCGAGTCGAACAGCTGCTTTCTTGACATAACGTTCAAGATTGACAAATCTTAACCAAAGGGGCCTGTTTCTTAACAATGGGACACGAGCTATAGGAAGTACAATGTATAACTATCTGTATAAATAATATTAATTCCGGGACAACTGGCGATACCGCCGCACTTTATTATAATGAGGAGAAAACGAGAGGGAATTTCGATAGTAATTACTGAATTGCTAGATCCGTTAAAAATTTTCTTTATGGTTCGTCGTCTATAAAATGTATTTTGTTAATTATTGATGAAATCTTGAATGTTTTTGATTTTTATTAATTTCGAAAAATAAATTATTCGCCGAAAAAATATATAGATTTTATTATCTATACTGTTATAAATCATATCATTTTCCACACAGTTAATTTGGTGATTAAGTAACAGTTTAATTATTAACGGTGTGACTAGAGGTCCGCCGCCGGAACCATAAAATACTTCAACCTAGAATTGTAATTCCTATGTTGTCAGTAGTGACTACTGTTTTAACTGCCATCTGAAGTTTGGCCGCAGGAACTATAAAAGCGGGAATTTTAAATATCAAGTTGATGGAGAATTTTATCTTTTTAAAAAATAAATCGACTGTTTACCTAAAGAACACAAAATTCAGCTGCTTATAAAAATATATAAATTATAACTGATAATATTTCGCTAAATCTTGCATCAGAGCTGAACATAAGAGAATTTTTGGCAAACTTTTGTTGATGCAAGATTTAGTGAAATACTATCAGTTATAATTTATATGTTTTCATAAAAGCTGCACTTTGTATTCTTTTGGTAAAAAGTCAATTTATTTCTAGAAAACTTGTGCAGCAGAGTAAGAGTTAAAGCAACATAATGCAACATTTTTGCAGAAGGTAAAGTTTGCAATATATAATTGGTGTGTCTAGGAAAAAGTATATGGTGAACGACGAATACTTTAAAGAAAAAGACTTTGGTGTATTAAATATTTATTTAGTGATAATAACAACATTTTTAACACATATACCTATACATAACACACAACATACTACCTAACTAGATTATTTCCCAATATTCTGCTATTTTCCTAAAATATAAGTATTTTGTGTTATTTTTTCATCATTGTGGTGTGGCATCTAGTTCTAAACAATTCAACAAGGAGGGTTACCTATGGAGTGCCTATACTCATTTCTATAGTGTCTTCTCCTTCAAAAGCGTTTTTTTAGAACAACATTTGATATAGCTGCTTTCATTATTGGATCAACAAATGTTGAATCCTTGTTAGTATTCATGAATTTTGGAAATTTCATATCATCTCCTCTTTTTTACACCATAAAAGGAGAATCCTAATTATAAATTAACCTATAGACTTGCACCTAATATTAAATTTAGGTAATTGCCTGGAATGAATAAAGTGAGAACAACTTTTCTTTTCAGCCTCTTTTTCCTGGTACTTTACAGTCTAACACAAACAAGGGAATTTTGGAACCTAAATTTGTTTTGAAGGCATGTAGTGTAACTTCACATTATTAATATTTCTCAGCCAGGAGTCAAATACTTCAGGTTCACGTTTTAAAAACCGATGTTAAGCACTCGTTTCGTCTCAGTAAACCGGAACACTGGGAACACAATAAAGTTTTTTAATTGGTTTGTTTATTTTTCCTTCCATTTTGACATCTTGACATTACGATTGTTGATGAAAAGTGCCCTCTGCAGTTTGGCCGCATCGTAACTTAAAACATTCTCTCCAATCCCAGTTACAATTCTAGGTTGAAGTATTTTATGGCCGGAACTATGAATTTAAAATTAAAATTCCGCCTTGAAGCGGAAGTTTATACCAAATATACAGAAATCCGCCGAAAATGATATAACTTGCGCAAGCGCGGCGGAGCATTACATTACATACCTACTTGGCCACCGTCCTAAGGGCCCCAGCGGCGGACGGCTGACATTTGATACCTAAACTCCGTCTAACCACGGACTAAAGTTTATTTTTTCAATAATTCCGTCCGAATACCGAGTTCTATTTGCTGTCAGACTTACAAACCCAAGAAAATAAATTGAATTCTAAACACATTTATATTTATTGATATCTTTACATCCTGTATTTGAAGAAGGGGATGGAAATATAATTATTGCATTCACTCTTCCCCTTTATGTTACCTATTATTTATTTAAAATAATAACGCAAGATAAACTGCAACGGCGACTCAATGTGGAGAGCACCTCAGGTGTGAATTCGGAGACCAAACTAATATCAATTCAGGGAGTAGTCTTACCGGTTCGCGGGTAATCCTACTTTATTTAAGTTATTGAAGTTATATTGAAGTTAATGAGATAATAAATGAAGTTAAGAAACGAAATGAATTTAATAAGTTAATAAATCAAGTTAAGAAATGTAATTAAAGTTAATCAACAAGGTAAGTGGGCGCCACCCTGAATAATATTAGTCGACTTGTCATCACCTCACCACTCTCTATCAACAAACCTGGAAATGTTGGAAGGGAAGGAATATGAACAACGTTGTTAAATTTACAAGTTGTATAATGATTAAAAAAAATATCACAGGAAAATATAAAAAAAATGATGGTTTTGTGTGTTGAAGCACGTTGGTTTTAAATTAGTTCACTGGTTACTTTCCTTGGTTACTTTCCACGTGTCTGATGGCAGGTACAAAGTTCCAGACTGTTTTGTGGTCTCAGGTATGTCTCAGGTAACTCAGGTAACTTCAGGTACGAATTCTCAGGTACTCAGTAAGTCCAGGTACTTAGTAAGTCCAGGTACTTAGTAAGTGCTAAGAAAGATACATTGTATCAGAAATAGTTACAATCTTTTTCATGTAAAATTCAGGATATCTGCAGTAATTCGTTTTTACAAGTGTTTAAAAATTCAGAAATTCATTTAAGAACGTGGTTCATAAAAAATATATCCTGTATTTTACTATAAAAAAACAAACAAAAAAAGAAGCAATGAAGAAATGTGATATGGTATTATTAATTATTAAGGAAATCTTATTTATTTCCATTCATCAAAGAAATCAAAGAAACAATATCTAAATAATATAAAAACTCAATTTTACTACTTATTTCAATCACAGAAGGCGATAAGAGAAATGTAATAAAAAAATGTGGTCCGGAAATATAATATTCTAAGTTGGTATTTAGATTGAATTAATTAGTTAACTGAATATACATATTTTAAAGACTTCAACCACAAAACAGTCTAACCTATAGAAGTGAAAGTCCAATAGAATTACCTAGAATGAAAAAATGAGGTGTCAAACCCATCCACCTGAAGCGCTAGTTGCAATTGAGTTGTCGAAATAGGCGTGGCAGATGAGGCCGAAAAACAGACTAAGGGAAGAAGAATATCAGCGTTCGCAGTGGATGGGTTCAGAACTATTTCATAGTACTTTTTTAATGGAAGTTTGTTTTTTGAATGACTAATGCCCGATTTCACTAACCATTTCCTAGTAAGGTAATACCTAAAACGACTTTAGGAATTCCTAAATGCAATTTACATTTTACCACGCGCTAACTAATGCCTAAGAGTGATAATATTACGTATTTCCCATCACTTTTTGATCAATCCTGACAGGATTGTAGGAACAGCTTTGCGAGTGAGGCCCCTTTTGGTCCCAATAACAATATATTGTGGTTCAAAATATCTGTTGCAAACTTTGTAGGATCTTTAAATCTGTTCAGCGCTTACTTCCTTTAGTTTTTGATTGCGAATAAAGGCAACCCATTCATTCAACAACAAAGGGTCATGTTTGGGAAACTAATGTCGTTTTGATGTAATGTCTGTACACCCAGGAACGTAACACTTCACACCAACCATTATAAATATTATAAATTATCACACTTGATAAGACTTACAGTACCTAATTAAAACACAAATAACAGCAGCAAATGGCAAAAGGGAACAATCTATAAAAGACAATGGTGACAACAACTATATGACAGCTTTGATGAATTTTAAAATATTTTCTTCTTTTCGTGCTAAACGCCTTAGCTGCCAGGCCTGTTTCGACAACTCTATTGCAACTAGCACTTCAGGTGGATGGGTTTGAAACCTCATTTTTGTATTCAGGGTCATCCTATAAACTTTCACTTCTATAGGTTAGACTGTTTTGTGGACTTCAACTATATACATGTGAACCTTTTATCACCTGTATAAGAAAAACTAGAAAAAGAAAAAGAACAAGTTAAAAAAAAATATCATTGTATGTGTGTATCTGGCGTTTATCACTAGAAGGGAAAACGGAAGGAAAATGAAAAGCATATACGTAAATGCAACTTACCATTCACATTGAATGCACTTTAGGAAAGATAAATTTTGAGGTAAATCTCTCACAACAAATTAAAAATTCTTAACCTTATCGGTTGATGGTTCACAGGAGAAAGAAAGCTTATTTTAACTACTCGCTATTAAATTGAACCATGCGATGAGCAATCGACATACGTTACATATTTCTCTCCTGTTCACATGCTCCACTTCGAGAAATAATTGAAATATTAACAGTGTGTTCTTAATTTCTATCTCTCTATAAGAAAGAAGAATTGAAATATTTGACCAATATCAGTGTATACTGAACCTCACCAACGTAGATTATTCGTCGCACATTAAATGTAAAAAGTTTGCCTTTTAGCGATGATCGGTGCTACAGGTTTTCGACGAGAATCACATGTTGATAAGAAAAAAGGACTGGCTACTCGCCGTCCGATAGATATTTTAATATTCCAATGATAGTGGTCAAATATAACGTTACACACCCCTACTACCAGGAAAAAAAAATTTTTTACAAAAAAAAATTTTTTATAAATGCAAAACATAAAAATTTCATGATGCTGAATGAAAAGAAAATTATATAACACATAACTATTACCATGTGTTATCAGAAGAGAGTGAAACACTGATTAAAAAAAACATTTTCAAATTGAAGAAGGAAAAAGGAACAATTTTAAGAACCAAATAATAAATTAATAGAAAAAAGAAAGATACATAAAACTTTGAATGGTAAATTTTGAGAAGAAAGGAATAAGTACCAGGTACCCACATACAAATCAATAAGAAAATTGAATATTTAAGGTAATCAATTCAACCTTTGATTTGATGATAGATCACTGTACCTGTGAGTTCTCAAAGATAATGTCACGAGATAAGATACGAAAAAAAAATGAGACTTCCCACCAGATACATTGATTATCATCCATAAAAATTATGTGGTTATCATAGGTGTTATTATATTCAATATACGTCCGTCTTTTCTTACAAAAAAAAATTATCCAATAAATTTAACCCAATAAAAAAAAATTATTAACTAAAGAAACTACTAATATAAGTTTTGGAGCAAAGCCAAGGAAGTTAATTTCACTCCCTAACAGAATATAGCTCCTGTCAAGCTAAAATTTCAAATATATTATACCATAATATAATATAATATGAACTACAAAAAAAAACAATCTAAAACGACTCATATTTTTGGTCAGATATGTGCACCACCACAGCATCACTGATCAAGAAAACGACTTCCGCCTAATGAGAAGGACCTCGCGAGAGATGTTAAGTCGCGTCGTGATCTTCAATCTCAGCTTCAGTCGAAATCCAAAACCTGAAACACCATGACAATACAACACAACGTTCCTTAAATAGAGAAGCTTCTAGGATCGATAAACTAAATGAAAGAATAAGAACAACAAAAAAAAAAGAAAAAAAATTCTAGAACAAGCTGATACAACAAGTCCAAGGAGGCTCGATCTAACCCCCTAACAGAATATAGCTTCCGTCAAGCTGAAATTTTTAGGGAAAAGAAACTTACAACGGCATCCCACAACAGTACTGTTGGAAAATCCCCAGAGCGATATGTGAGCCATGTTGGCACAAACGCAGTAGCTAACCCCCCAAGTAGATTTAACTAATGACAGCAGACCTCAGCCACATCTGTCTTCCAGGCTGATTAACCCCCCGACGCTGAACCCTGAAACACATTCCAGACCGCTCTGAGCCCTTCAACACCCACTGCTGAGAAATCCAACAAAAAGGGAAAAGGGATGCAATAAAATATAGACAAATTGAATCCATGTCTATAAGTGAAGTATCTAAATCAATCTTTCGGAATGATTTAGATAGAGATGGGTAATGAACTAGTAGATACAAAAAAAATGAAGTAGAGAAGATATTAGGTAAGGTAATGAATGTAGATAAGCAAACATAATTTTTGTAATGTAAGTTGATATCTCGAGCATGTAGATAAAAATGTTTAAAACAATTAAAATACTAAAAGTTTCCAACAAAGAGGTAATGAAAATTTTAAGATAATTGAGAAAATTGAAATTTCAAAACTTTAAGATAATAAAATTTCAAGATAGTTAAGATAATACAAAAAATTTGATAACTAAGATAATGAATTAAGATAATAACTTTCGATATCCCATGATATATCAGCAAATATCTAAACTAATTGCAAAGTCAAATTGCCAATGGTCTTCCAAAAAAAATTTTATATACCCTTTCGGTATATAAATACAGACAAGACATTATTTGCCTGCAAAGATAAGATAAGTACTATAAAATATATTATAGTACAGTAGACAAGTTTCATCCCTTGTCCACTTAGATACGATAAGATACGATAATTAAGGTAAACTACGATAATTAAGATAAGATAATGAAGATTAAATATCACCCTTAAGAATACTTAGGGTATATCCGACAATTTCTTCAAATCAAGAAGACCCAATATTTAATAACCTTTATGTTTGTTTACCAACAGGTTTATTAAACTTAATTTAATTTGACTATGCATTTTAAATTTACAAAATTATAATATTTATTGAATATTTGAAAATTTTCTAAAAATTTCCAACGGATTTTCTATTATAATTCTCATATTAGAATTCCATCCGGCCAGGAAGATATTTATTACTTTACTTTTTATCCTAGAACACGAATTCTATTTTGCTAATGAGTAGGGAAAGAAAGTCAAGTCATTATCAAATTTATAGTCAGAGAAAAGGAAAATCTCTACGATAAGAGAGATAAAAAAAATATTCGAGACACCAACACACATCACAAAAAATTAACAAATAGGAAAGATATTTTAATATGATTATGTTGTGGTTGATTCGGATTCATCGATATCAGAACACTCATCATCAGACTAGATACCAGCCTTAAGGTCTTTTATGTGCCATCGATCAATGTTTTTTCCCGTTTCATCTTTTAATTCAAACACTAAGGGAGAGATAACGCGATATACGGTACATTGTGTATATTTTGGTAAAAATTTAGCGGAAATATATTTGGCTTTGTCCGATTTTAGGTAGTTCTTCTTCCAAACCCGATCACCTACGTAGAACCTATGATCTCGTTTGCGCAAATTATAACGTTGACTACTCTGCCGATATGCTGTTTGCAATTTTTTTTCTCACCACTTCGAAAATTTTAGGCATTTCTTGTGTATCCTGAATTCGGTGGATTTTATCGGAAATGGTAACCTGATTATTTGCATTCTCTGCAATAATACCATAAAAATTTCCCGAGACAGGTACATTTCGAGCAAAGGTAAGGAAGGAAGGGGAGAAATCGGTAACTTCATGTTTCGACAGCCGAATTGCTTGAGCAATTTTATAGATCTCTTCATCCCACGTTCTATGATCTTCATAACTATAAGATCGTATAGCTGTGACAATGGATTTGTTTACGCGCTCAGTGTGATTAATTTGGGGATGAAAGTTAGCATTATACCAAATCTTTTGCACTGAATATTTTTCCATAAGATTTTTGAACAAATGACTCGTGAACTGTTTACCATTATCGCAAGATACAATTTGAGGTATTCCAAAAATAAGAAAAACATGATTTTCTAAGAATCCACAATAGAACGAGCGGTAGCCTGACGCAAGGGATGAACCAATACAAATTTCGTGAACCAGTCAACTACAACAAGTGCAAATTGATTACCTTTACGAGATCGGAGATATGGCCCTAAAAGATCACACGATATCAATTGAAAAGGGAAGTTAATGTTACGATACTGTCCCATTAATCCTGCTTGTGGCAAGTTAGATGGTTTACAAGATGCACATATTTTACAACGAGTAACATATTTATAAACTGATTTTCTAAGATTAGGCCAATAATAAATTTCAGAAATTCTCTCTAATGTTTTAAAAACACCGAAGTGAGAAGAAGTTGGACTATCATGAAAATGATGTAAAATTTCACTTCGATTTTTAGTAGGAACGACAATTTTCCAATCGGAGACATTGCTAATTGGTCCAAATTTATTGAAGACATGTTTATATAATCATTAAGACTATTCTATATTTCACAACATGCTTATTTTTATATTCTGTAAGTTCCTTGTGGCATTACTTATTCTTTTTTCTCTTATTTTTTTGGTTTTAATTTTTTATTTCGACGTTTCGGTAGCGTTCCAGCTACTGTTGTCAAGATTAACTAGTAATGAAATAATGTTTGGTACCTATCTGACACAACGAAAACAATTTGACAACTAGACAATCAATAAAACATAATTTAAAGTTTAAGACTACAAAGCTTTGATGTCAAATTTTATTAAGGTCCATTCATAGTAGATCACATCTCTGGTAAGATGTGGAATAAAATATTTTATTTTATGACATTCTAACGATATGATAGTCTACTAGAAATGTAATCCAGTGAAGTGCACGTTCCAGGAACGGTTTTTATTGGGATAGCGCTTTTTTCCGCTTATTTTGGAAATGTTGTTAATAGAACGCGTTTGTTGTTACTTTTTTGTGTATGATTATTTTTGTTTTCAAAATATGTATAACTCTGTTTGGTGATTTTGTGTATTGAAGTGTGTATCGATTAACCTGGATAAAAACTTATGATGCTATCCTGATAACGCAGGTAATTGATTATTGGAAATTTCTCTTTCTAACATTGGTAACCAAATTTGACTACATTCGGCTGAAATACTAGCTACACATTTATCTGCATTTAGTTGTATTAAAGCACTTTCTTTGATTTTTCGTCTTTTTTTCTTGTGCTCTTTCAATATTACTTTTGTCGAATCCCATTGAATTTGATGCCCCTCTTATTTTTCTACTATTTCTTTCTCTCTATTAAGTTTTCAAAATATAACCTTTTCTTTGATCGTATTAGACTTTATTTTATATTTATACCCCATCTAATTAGCAGTCACACCTTGTATTGTAGCCCTTTCATTTATGTCAGACTCCTTGATCTTTGTAAAGAATGTAATTCATCATCATACCATTCACAACCAACCCTTTCACATATAATTAACCCTGGAGCAAAATTATTTATAACAAAAGTAATATCTTCATTAAATATAATAATCCTCTTTTTGTGTAAAAGTTAACAATGAATACTTTAAATTCTTTGAAATAAATGAGGGCGTTCTGCAGGGAGAACCATTGAGTTCCTTGCTTTTCTCACTATTCATTGCTGATATTGACGACTTTTTCAGAAAATCTGGTATGGTCGGAATTAATATTGATAACAGGAATGATTTGTTACTTCTGTTGTATGCGGACGATTTGGTTATCCTTGCTGACTCTGAAATAGATCTGGCTAGGAAGCTACGCACCCTTGAACAATATACTTGCCTTAACAAACTTACTGTTAATAATTCTAAATCTAAAATTATGTGTTTCTCTAGAGGCGGCCACAAAATAACAAGAAATTACAAATTTCTGTTCAACAAATTAGAAATCGAGATGACTAACCACTATACATACTTAGGGGTTACTCTCACTTGTTCTTCATTATTTCGCGAACACGCAATGAATACCTCTTCCAAATGCAAACAAGCCATAGGTGCTGTCATGAATATGCTTTCACGTTCAAAAACAACTTCCTGGCAATCGCGCATAACCCTGTATCATTCCATAGTAATTAATACACTTGCCAACTCGGTCCCTGTCTGGGGTCTGCGTTATCTTAACATTGTTGAAAAAACCCAAGTTGGTTTTTTCAAAAGATTGCTCCTATTACCGCTAAACACTCCTGATTATTTAGTACGCCTTGAGGTGGGTGTTTTTAGGCTTGATTATACGGTATTTAAGTTGTGCCTCAACTGGTTATTAAAAATGTTTTCTTTTGCAAACACTAGATTGCCAAAGATTGTCTTTCTCAGGCTCTTAGAGTTAGAGGACTTTGACAACCCCTGCTATAACTGGGCCCTACAAATGAAACAGATTTTTATAGATCTCGGGTTGAACGACATGAGGAATAACCTCTCTTTTGGTTCACTAAAAAGCCATTACGATGCAATTCTTGAGAATTTTAAACAAAAATTGTATAGTTCCGACTTACAACGTCTTGCTAATAGTAATTACTGTGTAATATATAAACATTTAACAGTCACTTCAGGTCCTGCAGATTATCTAACTAGTAAACTGCCGATTAAATTAGTTCGAATATTTTGTCAGATCCGTTTATGTTCGAAGACTTTTGTTAGAATAACGTATAAGGGAAGTATTTATACCATTAATCAAGAAGAAATTTGTACTCTGTGCAACTCGCGTCAAAATGAAACACTTGAACATATTGTGCTTCAATGCAGGATGTATGATTGTATTAGAGTGCAAATTATTAAAAATCTGCACAATTTTGATGATTCCATTGCCTTATTAAATACTGCTCCCTTGGCGGATTTCAGGCAAATTTCGAATTATTTTATTGGCGTACTCAAAATTCGTTCATTTATTATAAACGAATAGCTTGGGTTTTACACAAATATTGTTTTCGCTCTTTTATTGTTTATTTTCATTGTGATTTTGCCGCATGAACTGTGTATTTATTTATAGACTCTGTTCCGGATTTCTTGCTATATTGATTTGTATCAATTTGAAGCAATAAAGATATTATTATTATTATTATTATTATTATTATTATTATTATTATTATTATTATTATTATTATTATTATTATTATTATTATTATTATTATTATTATTATTATTATTATTATTATTATTATTCGGATGGTACTTGTAATATGGGGTGTAGGTGTTCACTAATCCA
>CAJUYI010000120.1:110089-148914 GCA_910591695.1 Galerucella pusilla
GGTATTTTTCCGGAAAATCCTGAACATGAGAAATCATATCATTATACCATTTATCGGGATGTAAAGTAGATAAATCTAAAATACTAACTTCGGGTATACGAGATAATGCATCTGCTACCACAGTTCCGGTAGATCTACGGTGTACGATAGAGAAATCGTATTGCGACAATTGCAATATCCATCTAGCTAAGCGAGGAGAAGGTTTTTCATGTTATTCAACCAAACCAGAGAAGAATGATCGGTAATTACGGTAAAATGACGACCTATAAGATAATATCTGAAATGATCAATCCCTAACAAAACTGCTAAAAGTTCCTTTTCAGTGGTACTAAACTTCTTTTGACCCTTTGTGAGTTTCTTACTCATATAAGCTATGGGATGTTCGAGTCCATCTTCCGATTGAAAAAGAACACTTCCTACCCCAACGTCACTAGCATCTGTCATAAGGAAGAAAGGTTTGGTGAAATCGGGACTACTCAAGATAGGAGCGGTAGTTAAGACAGTTTTCACCTTTTCGAAAGCCTGATTTGCCTGGGATGTCCACGTAATAGATTGATGTTTCTTTCGCTCACTTAGAAGATCAGAAATTGGAGCAGATAAGGAAGAAAAATCTTTAAGAAACCGACGATAATACGAAACCATTCCCAAGAATCTACGCACCTGTGTGGCAGTTTTCGGAACAGGGTACTCACAAATAGCCGAAACCTTTTCAGGATCGGTACGAAGACCATTTTCATCCACAACATAACCTAGATATCTAAGGGAAGAACGACAAAACTGACATTTATCTAAATTCACCGTCAAGCCGGCATTTCGGAGTTTCTCAAAAACACTCTGGAGAATTTCCATGTGTTTGTCAAAATCAGGAGTACAAATGATGATGTCATCCAGGTAATAAAAACAATACGGTTCTAAGGAAGGACCAATGACCATATCGATCAAACGACACATATTAGCAGGAGCGGAGACTAACCCAAAAGGAGTAGTGACATACTCGAATAAACCTTTACCCTTAACTGCAAAAGCTGTTTTTTCCCGAGAAGATTTCTCTAACGGAATTTGATAAAATGCTTGCTTCAGGTCGATACTAGATATATAACGAGTATCTCGGAGTTGACTCAGTATAACTTCGATTAAAGGTAAGGGATAAGCATCTTTATTTAAAGTTACACTATTTAGTTTACGTCCATCAAAACACATTCTATATTTACCATCTCCCTTTTGAACCAACCAGATAGGGCTACAATATGAAGATTTACTTTCTTGAATTACACCTAATTCTAGCAAAGTATCGACTTCCTTTTCCAGGTAAGCTTGCATAGCCTGAGGTAAGGGATATTGGGTTTGTTTAAAAGGAGGAGAATTTCCGGTATCAATAAAATGCTCTATTAAATGAGTTTTGCCGATTTTATCTGAAGGACTAATAGTTTTAAAGAGATCAATAGTTTAATTTAATTGACTAGTTTGATTAGGAGTTAAATGAGATATATCCCGAATTGTATTGACTACAGCCAACGAGAGTGAATTTACAGTTAAAGATAATTTAGAGAAATTTATTTTTACGTTAAAAATTTTAAGAAAGTCCATACCGTGAATAATATTATGTTTGACAGAAGGTATTAGATAAAATTTCATAATCCTAGATATCTTGTCCGTGATGACATATGTTTCGATATAACCAAGAACGTCCTGCAACTTACCATCTGCAGAAGATATTTTTAAGTTATAGGTACCGATAAGTTATGAATAAAATCTAATGCACGAGAACCAATCAATGAGATATTTGAACCAGTATCAACAAGACAAGAAATTGTTTTATCGAAAATTATGATATCGACATAAAGTCGATTATCATCTTTAACATTATAAAGCAGTGATCCTACATTTGCTAAAGACTTAGATTTTGAGTGTGAGACAATTGAATTTGACCTTAAATTCGTTTTATAGAAATTTTTAAAAAATAAAAGCCATGAATTCCAGTCGGAGCGACTTACAGTAGGAACCTTTTTCAAGATAGGAGAGATTTTTTTTCCAGAACTGGTATTTATAGGATTTATCTGAGGTAACCTCAATTTTTGTCTTTTGCTGGTTTTTCTTGCGATTTTGCCTTTGTTTTGACGTTGGATTTTCCTGATGTTCCCGGTTTCTGAGCGATCGTGGTAGAGTGGGAAGCTCGACCATCGCTTTGTTTGTTTTTTGAACACTTTGGACATTTAGTTTTCACAGTCTCAGGATGTCCACAACCAAAACAAAACAACTTCCTAGGAATTTGACAGTTATAATACATATGACCTGCTTGTTTGCAATTCCAGCAAGTCCAAGTAGAAGATACTACTGATATATTTTTCCGAGTTTGTTTGAAACAAGAGTTATCTTTAAAAGAGGTACTAGGTATGCTCAAATCTGGTTCAAGTAAATATTGACTGCTTCTATGATTAGATGTAGACTGTTGGTCCCAAGTTAAAGTTTCCTCTAGTCGTTTACATTTGTCAGTCAAAATATCAACAGTATCAATATCAATTAAAGCTAGTGGTTGTGCATAATTGGGTAAGAGATTTTTACGAATAATACGAATAATGGCACTTTCGCTTGGCTTATCATCAAGACGATTAAACAAACCACACATGGCGTTAATATATAAGGTAACTCTCTCATGTTGACCTTTTTTTTTCCATTTTGGGAGCCGTTCAGTTGCCGGGAGCACTGCAGCCCATTGGCTTATTGTACTTTGCTCCCATATTTAGTCCACCCATCCAGTTATCCCCGTACCTTCGAGTAGGTCCATTGGATGTGTGCCATATACTTCAGGTGGCACATTGGCCTCTCCGAAGATTGCCCGTCTCCTCGAGTGCAGTGCCTCACAGTCAGACAAGATATGGGTCACGGTCTCGATCTCCATGCCACATAGTCTGCAGCTGAGGTCCCCGTTATATAACCCTATTTTATGCAGGTGATCTTTTAACGGGGTATGACCCGTTAGATAACCTGTAATAATTCTTAGCTTATTCCTGCTGATATTCAGTAGTTCTTTGGCCCGTTTTGCACATGTGTCACCTATGAAGGTTTTGCTGTGTACCTGTTTCGGAGTGTTCCTCCAATGAAGTCTATGTTGGCTTTGTACCCATTTTTGTATTTGCGCTCGGACTACCTTTTTTGTGGTCCCAGAGCTGGTTCTGGTCCAACATATGCTGTTGCTGAACCTCTTTTTGCGAGTTCATCAGCTTGTTCATTTCCAGAAATACCATTATGTCCCGGCACCCGCACCCCATGTTGACCTTGCTTTCTAGCTTTAATTTCCTCAAGTAAATCATCTTGGTAGTTATAAGGCAAGGAATCTGATTTCAATTTGGTCACTAATTGTTCCCAATTTTGAACTTTACTTCTGTTAATTAGATACCTATTAATAGCTTGATCGCTAAACAAATCAGCTGAGCTAGAAAACAATTCAGCATCCGTGATACCTCTCGAAATTTTAAGACAATTTACGCGTTCTAAAAAACCAAGTACTGATTCCTTGGAATCAATTCCTGAGAATCTTATCCCCCATTTGTGTACAGGTACAGGTTTAGAAAAAGAAAAACTTTGACTTGTATTTACCGGAGTGGATTGTCTATCGGGATCAATGACATTGAGTTTGCTATCTAATTCACCTTCTAAGCAGAATATTTCTGTTGTTAAATGTTTTTTTACTTGTTCTTGTTCGTCCTCCTCGCAAGTCAAACGAGAAGTACGTTGTGTGAGGTGAGTTAGACGACAAGTCAACCTTCTATACTCGACATCCGAAGAAGTTCAACAAAATCTTGAACCTTCTTCTTCAAGTCGGCAAAAGAAATCTTAATACCCGTAATTACAGTAGAAAATGGAAGTTCAACATATGAAATTGAACTCCTCATAGATACTTCCTGTGTTAGAACACCGCGCAATAATTTCTTCTTCTCTGTAACCAGTGAAGGTATCTCTAAGCCACGATAAGAAAGTTCATAATCTAATTCATGAGATAAAAGATAATCAACATTTAGTTTGAACACTCGTGCCATTTTATTAAACGGTATATGACGAAATTAAAGTATAAGACAAAAGAAAAAATAGAGTACTGTTGATATTGACGATACGTGAAGATATAAGATAATAAAAATATATGGATATAAGATATTGTTAAAACGATAATCAAATAAAATATTAAAAACTCAACTGTGAACGATATGATACGATAAGTGAACAATTTAAAGATAGATAATACGATAAGTGAAAGATATGTACGACAATAATAAGATACTTGCTTCAACTATACTGTCCAAACTTCCAAGTTTCAAGATTTATTGATGAGAGAGACGATGTGCAAAACAGCCACACACGTTCGGGTGCCAATTTTGTTACCTATTATTTATTTAAAATAATAAGGCAAGATAAACTGCAACGGCGACTCAATGTGGAGAGCACCTCAGGTGTGAATTCGGAGACCAAACTAATATCAATTCAGGGAGTAGTCTTACCGGTTCGCGGGTAATCCTACTTTATTTAAGTTATTGAAGTTATATTGAAGTTAATGAGATAATAAATGAAGTTAAGAAACGAAATGAATTTAATAAGTTGATAAATCAAGTGTAATGTAATTAAAGTTAATCAACAAGGTAAGTGGGCGCCACCCTGAATAATATTAGTCGACTTGTCATCACCTCACCACTCTCTATCAACAAACCTGGAAATGTTGGAAGGGAAGGAATATGAACAACGTTGTTAAATTTACAAGTTGTATAATGATTAAAAAAAATATCACAGGAAAATATAAAAAAAATGATGGTTTTGTGTGTTGAAGCACGTTGGTTTTAAATTAGTTCACTGGTTACTTTCCTTGGTTACTTTCCACGTGTCTGATGGCAGGTACAAAGTTCCAGACTGTTTTGTGGTCTCAGGTATGTCTCAGGTAACTCAGGTAACTTCAGGTACGAATTCTCAGGTACTCAGTAAGTCCAGGTACTCAGTACGTCCAGGTACTTAGTAAGTCCAGGTACTTAGTAAGTGCTAAGAAAGATACATTGTATCAGAAATAGTTACAATCTTTTTCATGTAAAATTCAGGATATCTGCAGTAATTCGTTTTTACAAGTGTTTAAAAAATTCAGAAATTCATTTAAGAACGTGGTTCATAAAAAATATATCCTGTATTTTACTATAAAAAAACAAACAAAAGAAGCAATGAAGAAATGTGATATGGTATTAATCATTATTAGGGAAATCTGATTTATTTCCATTCATCAAAGAAATCAAAGAAACAATATCTAAATAATATAAAAACTCAATTTTACTACTTATTTCAATCACAGAAGGCGATAGAAGAAATGTAATAAAAAAATGTGGTCCGGAAATATAATATTCTAAGTTGGTATTTAGATTGAATTAATTAGTTAACTGAATATACATATTTTAAAGACTTCAACTATATACATGTGAACCTTTTATCACCTGTATAAGAAAATCTAGAAAAAGAAAAAGAACAAGATAAAAAAAAATATCATTGTATGTGTGTATCTGGCGCTTATCACTAGAAGGGAAAACGGAAGGAAAATGAAAAGCATATACGTAAATGCAACTTACCATTCACATTGAATGCACTCTAGGAAAGATAACTTTTGAGGTAAATCTCTCACAAAAAATTAAAAATTCATAACCTTATCGGTTGATGGTTCACAGGAGAAAGAAAGCTTATTTTAACTACTCGCTATTAAATTGAACCATGCGATGACCAATCGACATACGTTACATATTTCTCTCCTGTTCACATGCTCCGCTTCGAGAAAGAATTTAAATATTAACAGTGTGTGCTTAATTTCTATCTCTCTATAAGAAAGAAGAATTGAAATATTTGACCAATATCAGTGTATACTGAACCTCACCAACGTAGATTATTCGGCTACTCGCCGTCCGGTAGATATTTAAATATTCCAATGATAGTGGTCAAATATAACGTTACACTTAATATAAAACAAACTAATACTAAACCAAATTGCGGACGGAATTCTTAGTAAAATAAATGTTGACAATTTCGATGGATTTCTAGAAATGTTCACAACACTAACACTTTACAATATCTTACGCGCATTTCGATAGCCAAGTTATCTTCTTCAGAGACTGAAGGTAAACTTTTTCCATTTTAGTTTAGTGGAAACAGTTTTTGGTGCAAAAAATCAAATAGTAAAGTAAATTTGTATTTTATATTTTTTTTTATTATATGATAAGTACAAAACTAATATTGTATCGATATTTAGACCAATTTTATTAACGTTTTAAATTTCTTTGAATCAACGTATTTTTGTACTTAACAAATTGTATTTTTAGTAATGCAATGCATTATATGACATTTTTATTGTGTGATGCTAGAAGCCCGCCTATTCGTTACATAAGGTCAACGATTTTTCAACTCATGTTTATAAAGTTCACCCATCAGGTAGTATTTCCGATTAACCGTTTGATTTTCGCACCCGCCAAAACTTCCTTAGATCTCAGGTAGTTCCGCTATCAAAATAGAGCAACCGAAAAGAAGGTCAAAAAAGGGAGGCTGGGATTCCCTTTCCTTATGCCAATTTAGATGAATAAGAATAAATGAATGACCTTTTGAACTACCGTTCTCAGTGGCGGCCCTATTCGAAATCCCGAACCAAACAAGATAAAATTATAACTTAACAGACAAAATTCGTGGAAATGTAAAAAAAAACGTGGAAAAATCCATTTTTAGTTTTCGGCCAAAAACAAAGTCTTCAGTTAGGTATCCAATTTCTATCTCAACAGTGATAGACCGGTAGCCCATGACAAATGTAGACTTCAATATTTTAAATGGAAGCCGCTTTCACCATCGAGTTTAATGTGAAAAATAAGTAGAATAAGGCTATTGCCCATGACCAAAACTAGCTAATCGACGCTTCAAGGGACATTGGCAATAATAGAATTTTCACGGAACTAGAACAATTTAACTTAGGTAAATGTCCCTCTTCTATCCAGTAGTCTGCTGGTGCTGTGCCCTAGGATTCTGAATTGCCGAGCAATTCGCAAGTATGTGGATGGTGGTTTCTTCTTCCATGCCGCAGAGTCTACATTCTTCTTCCTCTCCACTATTTTGAGCTTGTTCAGGTGCCCATTCAGCCGACATTGTCCTGTTAGGATCCCTGTTAAAACTCTTACTGCATTTTTATTTTGACGAATGCATTAATTTGATCTCAGTAGGCTGTAGTCGCCCAGAAGAATCTTTGATTATTTAAGCCCTACTAGATCTTTCCAATGGTCAAATCTTCTCTTTTTTTCGGCTTTACCTATTTCTTCCAATATTACATTGGAGCTACTTCCGCAAAAGGGTTCCGGCTCCAAAAAGGGTATTTCAGTCCTTCTTATTGCTAGTGCATCTGCTATTTCATCTTCTATTCCAGTGTGTCCTGGAATCCACAGCAAGGTTACTATATTGTTCTCGCCTAGTTCATTGAGTTTGTCTAGTGCCTAGAAAGAATGCCTAGACTCTAGGCATTCTTTCCAAGTCTGGTGATAGTATTTAGATCACATTCCTTCTTGTTTCTTAATTCCGAAACACTAACACTTTTCAAAAATTGAATTTAATAAAATAATGGGTGGACTTAGTATTAGCATTTCAATTCCTAGTCCCCTAAATGGGACGCTATTAGAAAACATATTTCAAAATACCCACTTGGATTCCCGCTATAATTTATAAAACTCTTGTGAAAAGTAATTTTTTTTGTTTACTTCAGACTTGCCTCAGTATTAATGCACAGTTTCACTTCTTCTTTGTTATGCTCTATATCAAGTTTGTTTATTGTACTAATTGAGCAAATGTATGCCGATTTTTTCAGATTCAGAAGCTAACGTTTTATTTTAGGAATACATTCATTAAAATCAGGACCTATACACAATAAAATAAAAATAAAAGATATTTGAAACCTTAGGGAACGATTTTTAGGGCCCGTCTATGATTTATGTTTGTAAAAAATGTGACCCATGATGGGATTATCGGTACCCAGGGTATTTTTTGTTAGTTTAATTACCATATATTTTTTGGAAACAATGAAAGGTCTACAATATATAGACGGTAGAATAATTAAAGACAATGGGACGAGCATCAACGGATAGTTTTTGGTACCTTTTTCTGTATGCAAATTAATGGTCGAAATAGTTTTTTAAGGGCTGGACAAAAAATGTATACCCACAGTTAGATAACTGTGCGGTAACTGTAATAATTCGCGCTTTAAAAATTTCACACAGGATGCGCGGCAAATGTATTTTGAAAAAGATACCTACATGATTTAGGTTATTGGTTTTGATAATTCATAGGATAAAATCTTGAAAAATTTGAAATCCTGTAATTTATTCTCAAAACATTAATCGAAAAATGTAGTAATTAAAAAAAAATTAGGGTCACACGTAACCGAAAATGAGAGGTAAAACCAAAGTAATTTTATAATAAATAAAAGCGTCAGTTCCAACTGTTTATAGCTGCCAAATTGAATGTGAGGAGTTTTCGAGATATGGTACTGCCAAAGCGACCTGGGACCATCTGTATATAAACAACTTTTTTCACTTAAAATATTTTCTATTATATTTTATTAAATTAAACTAATATCGCATAATAATCCTGAGTTTACCCAAAAAAAAATTTACAAAAGATTGAACATTTTACTAGTTTATATACTAGCCAAGTAAATAGGGTAGGGCGGGGCTAGTTGAGCATAGGGGCAAGTTGGGCAATCGAAATATCTCGAAAACTATACACGGCACGAGAAGGCATCAAATAGCGAAAAGAAGGAGTCGCGGGATGCGAACTCATCACGAGACTGCCAGTGGCGACTACTCGATCGAGTGAAGTACAAACGCGCATTGTTTTTTTTTGTAACCAAAAGTGAAATAATTATAAAGCGGAATATTTCGTCTGTAATAGTTATATGTTATCCGATTTTAATCAGGTGAGTGTTAAACTTCCATACATTCACAGTACTTTTGATATGTATAAATATTTAGGGTATAATTCTAACAGGTTTTTGACAACCTCACTTTTGTTTTGAAATTTCGGATTGGGGTTAGTTGAGCTTAACTAACCCCACGACTTAGAACTAAAGTTATATATTCTTTTTATTCTTTTTAGGATGCGGACTTACAAAAGAAAGACTACGAGATGTTACTTTACTCAAAACTTAAATGATGCTGCAAACCCACTAGCCTTGGTAGGGCAACATCATTTAATGCTCAGATGCTTAAGATACATTGATGTTTTGTTGATTCTATTTTCGGTTTATTATTCAAATCGAATTACTTATAATTGTGTTGTTTTGTCACTAAGAGACTTTAAAAAAAGTTCAGTATCAAACAGAAATTTTATTTCATGTCTAGTTAACATTTAACTTATCATTTGGTTAGACATTCAAGTGCTCAATTTGCCCCATACCCTTGCTCAACTTACCTCACCCATGGGGTACGTTGAGCATACTTGACTTTCTGCATTTAATCAGCTGTAGCTCTCAAATTTGACTCCTAAGAAATAAATTACTATGGACACTTTTGCAAACAGATAAATTCGTGATCCTTCAGTATGCATAACAAGCCATTAATACTTATCGTTGAGGAGCTATAACCGCTCAAATGAAAAAGTGCTCAACTAGCCCCGCCCTACCCTACTTTAACCGTAACATATATAATAATTGAATACAATTCAAAATAACTTTTATAGTGAAATAATATTTATTTTTCTTTAACCATTATAATTATTATTTTCTTGAGTATAGATTATTAAATATCGTCTGATGTAATTTGACCTTATGCTCCTTCAAGGAAGCTTCCATAGAAAACTTATTTTAGAAAAAAGTGACCGTTTTAAAATAAAAAACAACTACTTTCCGGAGTTATATGCCGTGACGAGCATTGAATTATATTTTATCAAGAAACGTGAGCCTGAGCTACGCTGAAATCGGTATGCAAGTTATGATTACCCTTTTGATTCCATATGTAAGTGTAGGTCTGAAGATTGTTTTGTATATCGTCAATTTTCTTCTTCTGCTGATTTCTTATAGCCGATCTACTAAAATTGTAGTAAAATTCCGTTGAATCCTTAATTATTTGGTTTATATCAGGTTCCATATTTCTTTCCGGTATATCCAAATTCCTATGTATTCGAGCTCTTCTTCCTGTTCTATTTTTATTTCGTTTATTTCTGTGTAAATATTTTTTTGGGATTCTTATATTCTCATTCATGGGGCATATTTTCTTACATTGATCGTTCTTCTATTCTAACATCCATGACCATAGCTATACAGCGTGTACTAAATAAGAGTGATTGTAAGTGTATATTCGAATTTTTTTTCGATGATATCAATTCAAATGGTACACTTTGTATATTTGAGACAAACTTAATGAACTAGCCGAGAATAATATAGTAACCTTACTATGGATTCCAGGACACACTGGAATAGAAGGAAATGGAATAGCAGATGAAGGGCCTGAACCCTTTTGCGGAATCAGCCCCAATGTAATATTGGAAGAAATAGGTAAAGCCGAGAAAAAGAGAAGATCTGAGCATTGGAAAGATCTAGTGGGGCTTATACAATCAAAGACTCTTCTGGGTGATTACAACCTTTTGAGATCAAATGAATGCATAAGTCAAAGTAAAACTGCGCTAAGAGTTTTAAGCTCAAAATATTGGAGGAAGAAAAATGCAGATTTTGTGGCATCCACCATCCACATACTTTCCAACTGCACTTCAGAATCCTAGAACACTGGGAGATTACTGGATAGAAGAGGAACATTTAGGTACCTAAGTTGAAGCCTGCAGACATCCTAAAATTCCTTCGGGAAATAGGATTGAAGGAACTACTAATTTCTGAGACTTTCCTCAGAAACTAAGTGGAAGTAAGGGGGTACAATAGATCTTTTAGGTCTCAGTGAATGTCATCCCAAAATACATACATTTGTATATTTGAAAATAGGTATTCAATTTTTTTTAAATATCTCTTTATCAATGTACATATTCTTATTCACAATTGGTTCAATTTGGAATACGGGACATAGCTTAGACTCAATAAGATGGCAACATTTTCTCAACTGTGTTTTCTCTGTGTATATGTCAAAGAAAAGTTCTACAAGTATAAACCTACTCCTTCTTACAAAAATTAAAAAATCTGGTCGAAAAAATATCCTTCGATATATTTGTCTCTTTTGGTCATTTTCTTTATTATCCAAAAAACTTATTTTGGTTCTACAAACAGCCCGGTACGAACGCGTGCGAATTCCACGCGAAATTTAATGCTAATTTTTATTTTACACACCCATCATTTTTTTTTCTTTTATTGAAATTTAAAAAAAGTGTATGCGAACATTCAAGAATACGCAATCCAATCGTGCAGAGACGTAAGCAGAGTATTCTTTAAGAAATAGATGAGTATCTATACAAATGGATCTAAGTATTTCAAGATTTGATTTCGTTAAATGTACTTATATCATATTTTTATAATCGATAAAACAAGTGATAATATTAGTATATAAGTGGGCATTAATTCTACTAATTGTATTAATAGCGAATCAATATTAATAATTTGTTTTTTGATATTGAGTATTTTTTCTTTCTATAGCATAGAAGTGCGAACTAATTCGTGTACATCGTCCATCCTTTTTCTCAACTGGATCACGTAGTCTTCTCCCGCTAGATCTTCCCCAGAACGACAACCAAATTCCAGGTCACAAGGAAGTCTCATTTCGCGTCCAAATAGGATTTTCGCAGGTGTTTCACCTGTGGACTCATTGATGGCAGATCAATACGCCAATGCAAATAGGGAAAGGTACTGGTCCCAATCTTTTTGGTGGCTGGAAACTACTTTGGACAGGTATTTTCCTATGGTCCTGTTCATTCTTTCGACCATTCCGTCTGACTGTGGATGCAACGCCGTTGTCCTGGTCTTCTTCATTCCCAGCTTCTCACAAATTTCCTGGAATACATGGCTTTCGAAATTCCTTCCCTGATCGCTATGGACTTCCAAGGGCACTCCATATCGGCTAACGAATTCTTTTACCAATACATCCGCGACCATTGTGGCCTCTTGGTTTGGAATCGCGTAAACTTCTACCCATTTGGTAAAATAGTCCATCACAACCAGAATGTATTTACCACCATTTTCTGTCGTCGGAAATGGTCCTGCGATATCTAATGCAATCCTTTCGAATGGACTTCCAACATTGTATTGTTTCATGGGAGCCTTTCTCTTGCGATGTGGTCCATTACTCGTAGCACAATTCGAACACTTCTTACACCAGTCCTTCACATCGTCGGAGCTATTCATCCAATAAAACCTTTCACGGACTCGCTGAAGGGTTTTCTTCAATCCCAGATGACCTCCTGATGGACTGTCGTGTAACTTCCTCAGTACCTCAGCTACTCTCGATCTCGGGATAACTATTTGTTGTCTATTTTCGGAACCATCATCGTTTTCAAGGATTCGTTTCAACAGGCCTTCTTCCAGGACAAGGGAGTCCCACTGAGCCCAATATGCCTTCAGTGTTGGTGAAAATCTTGACACTTCTTGCCAGGTAGGTCGCCGATTTTCTTGCTTCCATTGCCGGATCATCTTTAGGTGTGGATCATTATCTTGATCTTCTCTAATCCTGGTGGGTGACCATTCTTCAGTGCTTACTGTAGTTCTTGAAACTACAACTTCCTCAGATTCCACCTTGTTGCAGTGGGAATAGTCTGATTGGCATGGTCGTCTAGACAGGGAGTCAGCTTTTCGGCGACACACACCAGCTCGTAGGCGTTCTTGGTGTGCTGGAGTCCTAGGGCGCTTACACGAGCTGCGTACATGTCCTAGCTCGCCACAATTCCAGCATCTAATCTTCCTCGGCTTTCGTTCTACCATGCTTTTTACCAAGTTGACTAACTGGTCAAATTTATCTTCGTCACCATCTTCTTGAATGGTCCTACCTTTGTTATATTCTGACGCCTTCGTGGCTGCTTCATATTCAAGAGCAGCAGTCAATGCATCGACCAATGTTTTGGGATGGGCTAAACGAAGCGTCCTCTGCATATCAGGGTCACGTAAGCCATCAATAAAGGCTTGAATGCCTAGACATTTCATCATGTTCTCTGGTGCCGATGGATAAGCAAATCGGACTAGTCGGGCAATATCCACTTCATACTCTTGAAGGGTTTCATCACGTCTCTACTTTCGATTCTTCATCTGAGATTGGTACAAGTGTTCTAGATGTTCGTGACCATATCGCATGTCCAACCTCTTCTTCAGCTGCTCAAAGTCATCCGTTTTTTCAAGAGGTATCGTCTGAAGCACATCCAAGGCATCTCCCCGAAGCGCGATGGTCAAGTTCACTGCCTTCTCCCTGTCTGACCAATTATTCGCTCTAGCGGCTGCTTCAAATTGTTTAACATAGTTGGTCCATGACATTTATTGACAAAATATCGGCGGAAATATCGTCCTCTATAGTAGAAATATTTTCGTCCATGGAGGAAATGTTAGCAGAAATATCGTCCTTCATAGTAGAAATCTTCTCGTCCATGGAGGAAATGTTAGCAGAAATTGACGAGATTAGGATGGAGGACTCGTCATTAAATAAGAATGTTTCTGGATCCAAGTCTTCACTTTCCAGTGCTATTTTTAGTCTTTCAACTAATTCACTCTTTTTTCCGGACGTTTCCAACTCGCGATTTTCTAATTCTGCTTTTAGTTCCGTCACTTTCAGGTCACATAGTCTCTTAGCCATTTTTAAGTAATTATTTATTTTTATTACCCCACACCTGACACCAATGTAATGTTTTTCTTATTTATTTAAACAGTTTTTACCGTGGGATAAAATTTAACACTTACTATGGCTAATTACTATCGATTTATTAAAGAAACACTTACACACTATAATAATCTTAATTTATATACACACTACTTAATGTCTATTAATTTATCTACACTCGGTATTATAATTGTCCTAATTTATATTCAACACTATTTATATTCACTTCTGTTCACTCACTGTATACTGAAACTGTTTACCGATTCACTGTATACTGAACAACTCCCCGACTCACTCGAAGTCCTCATATATATAGCTCTCTCCGCAGCTCCAGAACATTCGCGACAAACCATTGTACGCCTTCCACGCTGTTCGAGAATAGTCTCGTTATTACCTGCGAAACAATAGTTCTAGAAGGTCGTCGCATTCATCGTTTGTGACAGGACCGGCTTCGGAATTAATGAGTTCGTAACAATATTTACAAACCTAAATTATTAACAAAATAAACTGGATATGGTTGCACCAATCACAGT
The DNA here is from genome assembly GCA_910591695.1 of Galerucella pusilla. NCBI lineage: Eukaryota > Metazoa > Arthropoda > Insecta > Coleoptera > Chrysomelidae > Galerucella > Galerucella pusilla. The sequence goes on from CAJUYI010000120.1 coordinate 124,398, forward strand.
CTACGTAACTGCCATCTTAAATTCAAATAATTTCTCGTGGTTTTAAATCAAGATCATCGATGAACGTGGCGATAAAAATAAGTAATGCGGAGTTTTAATTTCTCCGTTAACGCTTGAGACAATCACGAAATGTATAGGTGCAATTGCACATCTGTCTTTTAATAACATTGTGTTATTGACTCACTCCTACATTGAATAAACGTCGCCCACTGCAGGTTCCAAAGCGCATTCCACAAGTTGAAGTGAATATTGGTAGTTCAAACATTTTGAAAACATTCATTTGACAAGTAGAAACTAGGATATCCTAATTTTTAAAATTAAAATTCGGAACGACTATATTAATGACCTTTTGCAAATACTCTATTGTCAAGAGATTTTTTTTACAAATCGACTTGCAGTTGTAGGTAAGTTAAGACTATTCGTTGAAGATGATAAATTGAAATCTTGGAATAGACCGGTTTTTAATACTTAGTATTTGCATTCCTTGGTTTTAAAAATACCCGAGCGGAAATAACATTCCACGTCTCGGTTTAAATATTTGTAATAATTCAAATATTAACTTGATAAACAGTTTAAGTGTGAAAAACCAAAAAATCATGGCAAAATTCACTGTAAAACTTTAATGCATAGGCTATAGTCTTATCATTCCATTACTTGATTTTCTTGGGTTGCCACTAGCATAAAATAAATAGCAAAAATTAGCCAGATGTCTAAAATTATATGAAAATAAAAGAAACATTATAAAATGAGCCTGGTAAGTCCACAAAATATAACAATAATGATATTGTCTATTATATTTTCTCTTCAGTTAGGTACTGAAAACAGAGGAATACATAGAACAGTGTCTCGAAGACTAAAACAACACTGTTACCGTTACACACATTATTTAAAATCTTCAATAAATCTAAATGGTAATAATAACTTTTCACGAAAATTAGATCGCATTAGTTCAACTAAAAATTGAATAAGGCCAATTATAAATTCGTGTCATTAGCAGCAGTCACAACTTTTCAAAGAAATTCGTTACGGATATGAGCAACAAGAAGGAATGGGATCCAAATACCATTACCAGACTTGGAAAGAATGCCATTCAATGGTACACAGACGGCTCAAAAGCAATAGAAGGAACTGGGATAGGAGTGTTCGGGCCAGGAACCAAACACTCTGAAAGCTTGGGAAAAACCCCAAGTATCTTTCAAGCGGAAATCCACGCCATAAGAAAGTGCGCCCAGTTCAATATTGATAAAGGATACAGAAGACAAAGGATTATCATAATGTCGGATAGTCAAGCAGCCATTAAAACACTGAGCTCTTGTGTAATCACACCAGAATGGTGTGGGAATGCCTAGACAAACCCAATGAACTAGGCAAGAACAATATAGTCACCGTACTATGGATTCCAGGACACACTGGAATAGAAGGAAATCAAATAGCAGATGAACTAGCAAAGAGGGGGACTGAAATACCTTTCTGGTGGCCTGAACCCTTTTGCGGAATCAGCCCCAATGTAATATTGGAAGAAATAAGTAAAGCCGAGAAAAAGAGAAGATCTGACTATTGGAAAGATCTAGTAGGGCTTATACAATAAAATACTTTTCTGGGTGACTACAACCTGTTGAGATCAAAAGTAAAACTGCGCTAAGAGTTTTAACAGGGATCCTAACGGGACATTGTCGCCTGAATGGGCACCTGAAAAAGCTCAAAATAGTGGAGGAAGAAGAATGCAGATTTTGTGGAATGGAAGAAGAAACCTCCATACACATACTTTCCAACTGCACAGCACTTCAGAATCCTAGAGCACAACACCTAAGAGATTACTGGATAGAAGAGGAACATTTGCCTAAGTTGAAGCCTGCAGACATCCTAAAATTCCTTCGGGAAATAGGACTAAATGAACTACTAGTTTCTGAAACTCTCTTCAGAAACTGAGTAGAAGTAAGGGGGCACAATAGATCTTTTAGGTCTCAGTGAATGTCACCCCAAAACACACACATACATACAGCAGTCACAAAGTAATATTTTCTTTGGGTTAAATCAAGCAATTTGCATTAACAAACAAAATGATATGGTTGCAAAGCAAAGGAATGTAGTAAGAACACTTTTTAGTGGAGTGTCTGGTTCCCCCATATTTGTAATATCGTGGTGCTCCAAGGACATTAAAATTTATAATAAAATATAAAATAAGTACGAGTATAAATTTGTAATACAGTTGAACAACTGCCACTAACTCTAGTTATAAAAAATTTTAATTTGGCTCAGTTGGTTGGTTGGTTTTTCTTTTCATGTCAGTTGTGCATAATATTGAGGAAGGATGTATACGTTAATTGTATTCAAAACGTTTCTGTTTTACCTATTAAATACCCTCCTCTATGAAACGTTTCTATTCAACAAAATAAACCATTGTAAACAACAGGAAATTACAACATTCCAAATCATTTGTTTGAAGAATCGTTAAGCAGCACAGGTATAGATTAAAGAATATTTTTTAGTAATATGTAAATATGAATAGATAAAAAGTTTTCGGCGAGAAGTGAAGTTGTGATGATTATGAAAGTGTTACTTAAGATAACGTAGATTCCGTTACTATACGATAAAACAAAAAGCATTTCAAAATACTTAGGCCCAGTTTCACCAAACTACAATTGATCTCGGATTAATTAAGCTCTACTTGATACTTAAACTGACTTAACTATATTTCCCATTCATCGACCCATCCGAGATGATCGCGATTTATTAAATCACGATTAGATCAGCAAACCATTTTGGCAACGTTGTGGAATGCAGAAAATTCTATTGTTTTGTGAATATGTAATATGTATAGTTCTGTGTCAGTCATTGAGATTTGATAGCATAAACATAACCCTAAATAATATTTTGTATTTACACCGCTCTGGTTATAATATTTTTGTAAGAATAAACGTAATAAATAAAAAATGACTGACGTGCAGAAGCTGAAAAAAAGAGAGACCCAACATTCACAGTGCAGGATAAACAGATCTTAGTAGATATTCTCAGAAAGTACTCACATATAATTGAGAACAAAAAAACTGATAATGAATCTATGAATTCAAAAAATGAATGTTGGGAGAAACAAATAACACAAGAGTATAATTCCGAAGCAGCATCTCCAAGAACAACGATTGTCTTGAAAAATTGTTGGAAGAACGAAAAATAAATTCATCTTCACCACTATCGTCTTCGAAAGCAAGATCATAAACTCCTCGAAATGTCATAATATCCAAAAATATATATTCCTCATCTATAATAATTATAATATTGAAATCTGAACTAATCGGACTTCAGACAGATGAAAAATGGCCGATTTGTACTAAATCGCGATCAGTCGATTTAATCCCACTTTTGAGCATGGTGAAACGTTTCAATATGTCATTCGTGATTAGATGCTCCACTTAAGGGATAAATCGGGATTAAAACTGTTGGTGAAACTGGGCCTTAGAGATTACAGTGACATTATCAAAAATATTTTTAAGAATTAAACGAAGCCAATGAATTTTTTGGCATAAGATTTAAGAATAGATCATTACTATATTTTATTTTAACAGGAGGAGTTGTCTCCGAAGATCGACAGGTAGATTTTTGTTAGAGTCGAGTTGTCTCCCGTTATCCACAGGTAAATCTTGAAAAAACAACAAATTCTACCATTATAATACTATTGTATAAATCTTTTCGCGATCTAAGAAAGTGACTTGACTTGATTTAGGTTTGAGATGCAATAAAACCATAAAACTTTTCGGATTTACCGTGCAGAGCCGCAATATACCTGTTGAAAAAGAAAATCTACTCAGTAAATTAATTATAAAACAGTATTTATAATAAGCGGTGCACGCGAATTCCCGTCAGGTTCCTTAATGACCAATATAATAAACTTGAATTCCCGTCCGACAGTTGCAGGTATCTTAATCCCGCACTCGAATTGCCGTCAAGTTTACTTAATCTGTTCTGTTATCAGGACTGCCCTAATTGTTTACCCTGGCGGGGTTAGGTTAGGTTAGGTTGGGTTAGGTGTGTTATTATTCTTGAAATAAATGTACAAATACCTTCACCATTTAATTTATTTTATATTTCCTTAATCTCCCTAATTTTGTGTTCATCTTGTAGCGCGCAATTCGGCTCCTAATTTAGGTGTTCTTACTCGTATTGAGGTAGAAAATGATCACTGCGCGCAACTCATCCCTGCCCAAATAAACACCTTTTAAACAGGTCAGTTTTCACCCTGACGGGAACTCGAGTGACAGCTTAACGTACCCTAATTATGACACAGGTAGAGTGCGTTATCCTGACGGGAATTCGCGTGCGTCCATAATAAGAATGATTCAAAAGTCTTATAGAGTTTTCAGGTAATAATTGATTATTCGCCATCAAAATAAATACCACTCTGTCCGGCTAATACTTTTATGACTTTATTGCATCTCATTATGCCATCTCAGGTCAAGTCAGTTTCTTAGATGGTGAAAAGAACTATAATGGGCTCGTTTACTAAAATTTTTAAATCTTTTTAACTGTCGTAAAACAAAGTACTAAGGATAAAAATATGATTCTGAAAATTTCATGTCAATAGAATATGTCGTTCTCCAATTAAACAAGCATACCGTAGCAGGGCGAAGACTATGACTGTGACGTCACCGCTTATGAAAGTTAATATGCACAAACATTACGCTTCTAACTGTAACGTGCCTCGCATAGAATTTATTTATTTTGAATTACTCGCAAAATTTTGTGTGAATAAAATAAAATGTGTGGACCTAATTTTAAAAAAGCAGACTCATTAAATCTTCCAGAAGTGGACTTGCTCATGATTATGGAGCTTTTTAATAAAAAACACGAGTTTTTTAAATTATAATTTTATACTATGTGACACATCGATTTTGGCTGTTTTTGGGCAAGAATGATTAAAAATATCAATATTTTCATAAATGCATGATCTCTCAAATGATATACACGGTAATTCCAGATGTTTTATTTTATTCCTGGTCTGGTGGATAAAGTTACGGAGATAACGCTATAGGTTACTCAGTAACAAATTGCAATTTTATTAACTGCAGAATGCCTAATTAAATGAGCTTCTCCAAATGCTATTTATGATGAATGTGTAGTGGGAATTATATCACCAATGTTGAAAAGAATAAGAAAAACTTATTTTGATGAAGCAGGTAATATTAGTTCCAAATGTTTACATCAGATTCAAATGCACATGCACCTCACTGGTAAAAAAAGCGATATTTGTTAGAGCTGATCCGGACTTTGAATAAAATAAAATAATTTCTTTTAAAACATAATATACTTACGCCAGTTTTGTTGATGATTTACTGAAAAAGATTACCTGTTGTTTGGAAAAAAAAAGCAGTACCTATTTGATAAAATTTAATTTGTGAAGAACTGATCCATCATTTTATTAAATAATTTTGAACATTGATAACACCACAAGCTATAAGAACAATATCATCTACGTATTTAAAAAAATTTAGATTAATACAAGCGTGTGGTTTTCAATAACCCTCTCAATATGGATTCACAACGTATTTTTTAAGGTAATTTATAACGATTCTTATTGAAGAAAAATAAAATCCTAAAAATGCACAAACATAGTATGTTGACTTATCAGTGATTGCTTTGAGTCTTTTTATGCTTTTCTACCATTGCTTCCGTTTTTTTTGCATCCTTATTAATAGAAATAAATGGTTAGTTTTGTTAGATGTTTTCATCGTAGTACTTTTACATTCTGAAACCGGACAATATTTATAGCTTTTTTTACTCTGGTTCTGGTCCATTGTGTCGAATTATTTCTAAACGTTCTCATTTCACAAACATAACACTGTTTAGAGTTTGCTAAAACGTATGATAAATAATAAGCATATAAGCTAGCAAAATACTGTTACTAGCTAAGTGGTCATCTAACCGAAAACCGATCGGCGCGGTTTCCGCTCTCTCAACGAGAGATTTCATATGGGATGACGTCACGCCTGAAATTCGGAGAGGAGCGCAGTTTAATGTTTATAATTTTTTTTAGGCGACTTAGGAGTCTCACTGACGTCTAATTTGTTGCACAAAGCCTCAAAATGATGTGCTTTTCCCAATAATAAAATAAAAAATATATGTAAATGAGCCCATTGTTGTTTGTATTCGACAAAGCTGAAATAATTCTAATTTTAAATGAAATGGGCAAAACAAATGAAAAAATAAACAGGAATAGTGCAATTTGATAAGTTTATTAAGGAATTATTGATAAAGGTTTAATTATATTTAATAATATGATGCACATTATATTTTACATACAACCTATCACTAGAGATACTATAGGGAAACTATACATACTATACTACACATAGTGCTGTCCTTCAAATTCTGTAGATTCTGTATATAAAATAGCTCTAAAATTATAAGAAATTGCTTTCACAAAATCAATATTTTCAAAATTTACCTTGTCTTTTTGTTATGACAAGAATGTTATGAAATTGTCTTACTGAATGCTAACACACATATTAAGATTTATATTTGGATACGGTGAGTTGAACGAACAATTATTTATACTGAGTGTCAATTTTAAAACTTACAAATGAGCTGTACCTCGTGAACGAAAAGAGATATCCAAAAAATTTCAAAACCATTTCTAGGTTTGTGAGGGGGAACTAAAATGACATGAGAGAGAACGTACATGTTATGTAGTCTGTAATTCTGTACCACTCAATATCCGATTAACATCTGTTAGGTAGGGGATTATTGCAATCCAATACTCTATGTTCTTGTTGAAATGAACTATAGGAGGATTTATAGATTTCAGGTTTCTTAATACTTTCGACTGGCAAAGCTTGAATATAGTATATTTTTCCAAAGTGCTTGCAGGATATTTTCAAGTTCATCACTATTCCATTTATCACAACTAAAGCCATAAAGGTGTTCCTTATAGAATTTATAAATACTATTTGACTGCCATGTGGGTGAAATTCATCAATGTATTATAAAACAAAACTAGTTTACTCGTAAATCGTAAAAGAGCGGCCTTTGGTTTGTCTGTCAAAACATTTCTTCTCACAAATTGATTCGATTCATTTATAGGATATTTCACGAATATAATACGCTTGTTTCGGATTACAGGTGATGACAAATATTTAACTGGGCATACCTACTTACAACCGCATTTGGAAAGTACGAAAGTAAATTCCTGTAATATTTTATTTCATAGAAATTCAAAATCTGTTCTTATAATTTCGTTTGTTGTAAGCGATGATTTACAGCCAATACAAAAAATGCAATAATTTTTAGAAAAGTTACTTGGCGATTTATAACTTATCCACAAAAATGTCATACATTTGCAATTCGTTAAACTTTATGTAAAATGCGTGAAAAAAAGAAAATGTCTCTTTAGATTCCATATTTGAAAAGTTGAAACAAAATAATTTTAAATTTCCTCATCCAATCTGAATTATTAATAATGTAATAATGTTTTAACCTATTGTTTTGGCCAAAGAGGATACCAGATTCGTTCTTGATTAATCGTTTTTTTCTGCATTTAAGACAGAGCATGATTTGTTCATTTTTTAGAATGTTCGGATTGAAGCGTTTTGAATTAATTTTATTTAAACATACACTTCGTTTTTTGATAAATAAAGCAAAGTCAATTTTAATTAGTTCAAAATTGATGAAATCCGTTCCGCACCTATAACCATTTGGTAATCTATATTCAAAGGAAAAGTCATAAAATAGTGTGGGGAGATTCTCGTCTCTTGTCTCGTCTCTCGCCCTCTCTCGACGAGACGAGAGAGATATATTATCTCCCATAAAGCTCTGAGACGAGACGAGAGAAGTACTCCCTTGATCTCTTTCGAGTAAAACACGTTACAATTTTTAGATCTTTAAAATCTTATTAAATTCCTCTTTGAAAAAAAATATATAATGTCTATATTTGGACGAGCTATTTCACTGCAAACAGTTACATATAAGCCGAGCCTGGCCATTCAGAGCAATACATTATTTTTATGACGTTTTATCGCTGGATAAAATAATTTGCAGTCAAATAACTTGAAAACCGTCGGTCCAAATAGGAAGATTGCGTATATTTTTGAAAAGAGGAATTTAAGAAGACTATAAAAATATCATAATAGACCCAAAAAAATTTATATATTTTTAAATTTCCTGATTATGTGAGTCATAAAGTTTTGAAATTAGCACAATAAAAATGTTTGTGTGAAGCCCGAAAAACTTCTATGTTAACTTTCTTCTCGTGAAATAAAGTCAGTAAAGGGGTGGCAAATTATAAGAAAGAACCCTGTACCATTTTAAATTACAATATATATAATATATATAATATATATTTTATATTTTTCAGAAGCTTTTCAGAGTATTATTATACAGGGTGGCTATTAATTTATTGATTCTTGATTCCTAAGAAGTGGATACATTTAGAGAAAATGCGCCATTTTAAAAGCATTAACTAAACGCATTGTGAAATTGTTCTCACTTCCTCACATACGGGGTAATTATTAAAAACCTGTATGGACAAAACTAATTTTATAATAGGCACCTTTTAACCCTTAATAAGCTTCGTCAAAAGTTTTTTCCACTATCTTTATTGGTACAGGAGATATTGACCTTTGTCGTTCTAATAGTAAATATCAAGCCAAGTTTTAACGCATCTGGGTTAGGTTCTGTCATATTTGACATATATAGAACAAAATTTATGTCAAATATGATAGAACTTAACCTGAACGCGTTAAAATTTTGCTTGGTTTTTACTATATTTGGTTTAAATCAAAAGAGAAGCGAGACGAGAGACCCATCTCGTCTCGCGGCAACACTGGCTTAAAATTTCCATTTTTTAAGATATCCCAGGACAGGAACAAGATATCGACATGCGGTTTTCGCTATTTTGTTGCTAATTAAGTCTACTTTTATAATCTCCGATTGAAACTGAATATTGCTATTTAATATTTTTCAAAGATAACTAGAGTAAAAAAAATTAGATATCGCATTCTAGCGTGCAACTTATTTACTAGTTTGTGTCAAAATTATTGCTCTAACTTTCAACTCTTTCAGAATGAAATGAATTGTACATTTTAATTTATTATTAATTAGGATTTTTGTTACATACAACGTTTAATGCTTTCACATAATAGGTCAGTAGTTATATTTTACAATAAATATTACCAGATAACTCTGTTTTTATAAACTTTGGGTATAGGGAATGCTTGACAAAAATTGAAGTTACATAATCGAAGATTCTATTTTTGCTATAAAATACAGGGTGTTCCATTTAAAAGAAGAAATAAAATGACAGGTTCGAGTTTCCGTTCACCCTGTATATAAGAAACAATATAATTGAAGTTTAATAGGATACGTAGATATTGCATCACATTACAAAACTCTGTTTGGCAAAATACATTTCTTTTCTTCAACGTACACCAAGATACAGAGCGTTGATTTACCTACGATTTTCACATAAACGTGTCCATATCTTTTGAAGGACTGTGTATAATGAGGCAAAACCACATATCAAAAGCTTCAAAAAAATGTAACCAATCCGAATTCGGTATAATATACAGGGGTTCCCATTTGAAAAATTATATGTTTGGTTTGTACCGGAGTTATGCAGCACTCTATAGTTCGATATAATTTCAAAATATGGACCTTCAGCACATCTACTATTTTTGTTTTAATAACATTTTTTGATATCTCTTAAAATAACCCATATACCGAAGTTTGTCGTAAGATTGGTACACCCTGTATATAATAAATTTCTGTATATGTATAACATGATTTATTTTTGGAAGTGAGTAAGTTTAATTACGCCCCCGTATAGCACGTGCGATTTGAAATTGACTTTTAGAAAATAGCATTTTCTTGCTTGTACCTACTTAAAATATCCTAGTGCATGTTATCTACTTCTTCATGCATGGTTGTAGGTGTAAATGCCTGAATAGAACGGAAGAATCCAGTGTATTGCATTCATTCATAAAGTACTCCAACAATTCAAAGGTAAGAATGAGTACTTTATTTCCTGTATACTCAAAACTAATACAGAAAATAAAAACGACGATTGAGTTGGTACCTGCTTCAAATAAACTGAGTGTGGACAACAAAGTCTTTCTGGTAAGGTACCCCTGACCATTTCTACGTCAATCTTTTCACGTCCGAATATCTTTTGTTCCCTATGTAGTTTTACAAAGATGAATCTCATGCTCTTCGTCTCGTCGCAACCACATCCTTCATTTTACAAAAAAGCCTATAGACCAGTTGTTAGATGTTTTAAATACGAACTAATTCTCCGCTCTTAAAAAGCTACATGGTCATTGCAATTTAAATATAGACGTTTTCTAGTCCAATTGTTGTTGAAACCGACATGAATGAATACAGGATAGAATTGAAATTTCTACAATTTGTAAGTTTATCTGGGAATAGTGTGATGGGTGGCACATTCTGTATAGGTTTACATTTTAGGTACTTTTACATCGGGAGTAGCAAATTTTTAGTCCGAGGTCTAAATGACTTCAATTTCGGTGTAAACACCAAAGGAGTAAAATTTGGTACTCGAATTTGATCCGTCTCAACTAGGGTAGTTTAAATTCAATTTTAAACGGTGTAAACACGGTACATTAGTATTCGTGGACCAAAATGACGGTTTGCTAAAAGCACGGAGTAAAAATAGGTCAGCTGTCACGTAATATCGGGTCGAAAACAGACTGATACATACTAAAAAAATAGCTAATACCAAATAATACTAACAAATGGATCCAATAATAAGGAACAGATTGGAGTGAAAAGGAAACCAGGATAATGTTAGTTATTGCGACTGAAATGAAAATTAATAAGTTAATGAATGCAAACAAATATTTTTTTCTTTTTCAGAAACTTTATTACCACTGTAACTATTTTGGTATCAATTTTCAAATAAAATGAAAATCAGCATCAAATGTCAATTTTGGTCCCAGGCCTTAAACCTGGACTATTTTAATCCAGCAAAACAGTCAGTATAAACATTTATGCTGTAAGCTAAATAAGTCCACGGACTAAATTGCTCCACACGGTGTAAATTAACCTAGTGTTGTAAGTAGAAATGCTTTTCCTACAGTCGCGCGTAAAATGACTATAATTACTAGATTCAAATGAAATCGTAAAGTCGACAAATGCCGAGGATTATTACCTACTTTACGCTCTAGAGTAAAAAAGGAATCTTTTTCGCTCGCTCCAGAGCATAAAGTAACAATCCAGTAATATAGTAAATTAGTCATTTTATACACGACTTTTGAAAAAATTATGTGTTTTTCCAGCGTAAAGTGAAATTGCCGCTTTCAAAAGATCGCCGCGCTCCACGTCGTGCGGCTACATTCTTTTTCAAGCGGCAATTTGCTACTCTACGCTCTAAACACACAAATAACTATTTTATGTGAATCTTAAAGACGAATGTAAGGAGAATATTTATAGAAAAAAATAATACAGAAATAAGAAAATATATTTTCCTAGATCTGGAATAAATTTATCAAGGAGTAGAGTAATAGGTATAAAAGTTTTTGGAATATAAGTAGTCAGTCAATAAATATAATAATCTTCTATTCTATTTGTTGCCTGTAAATATCAACTCACCCTGTACTATGAAAGTAATTTACGGCACTACTAAAATGTATACAATTCCTTCGTTAACCTATAATACGATAACTTAAAAAAATAAAACAAATACTATATTTACTGCCATCCTAAACCCAAAATATGTAATTCTTTTTGAGTGAAAGATGTAATAATATTAAAGAGATTTGTGTTGGTTATTGGTCATTGATACACGATACTGTGGAGCGGTGAAGTTGAACTTGAATCCCAACGAACATTCTCGCATCTCTTTTTATTTTCTTATGAAATGGAATGTGGAAATACGAGGTACTCACGTCACGGAAAGAGCTGTTAATTAAATTTATTTTGTGATAAAAATTAAGTTTTCTAATCATTATATAACTCTAAAATGATCCTCAACATTACTACAAAGATACAATAGACTTGTTTTAATTAACCATGGGCTGGTAAAAGTGGTGTTTAAAATTTTAATCGGTCTTCAGAGTGGATAATGGACAAGATAAGTTCGTATTAATTCAATAAACTATTTTACATTCTTACAGAAACCCTAAAAATATTATATAGATTATAAACTGCGTGGCGATAATTGTATCTATACCTTTAATAAATGAATAAAAAGCAAGAATATACCAAGGAGAACCAAAATCAAGATTTACAAAACTGTGATTAGGCCTCAGAAACATGGACATCAAACCCCAAAAAGAACAAGAAATGCTACAAATATAATAAAGAAAAGTACTGAGGAAAATATTTGGAGGAAAATTATAAAATGTAATTTGTATAAGAAGAACAAACAAAGAGCTCGAAGAACTATATAAAGATCCGAATATTATTTGAATGATAAAATCTCAAAGACTAATGGTTAATTAGAATGGGAACAGGAAAGCTACCGAAAGTATTGATATATATCTGAAGAGGAGGTGAATCCAGAACAAGATGGAAAACGGAGGTGGAAGAGGATCTACAAAGACTTAATATCAAAAATTGGAATGATAAGACATATGATAAGGTAAGATGGAGGCAAGTTGTTAACATGCAAACTGTTAATAGTGTAAGAAATTTTGGAACGAACCCAAGTGGTGGGCACTCGGATAGTCCATGCAAAAGTGGCAGTTGAAAGTAGTAGATTGTCGCAAAAGAGTTTCGTATGGAACTCCAAGATCCTACCACTGAAGTTAAAACATCAGCAAAGGACCTACACGATCTGTAGTGCTACTTTATATATACTGATCGCGAAAAGTCTATTCGAGTCATACGATTTACACAAGTACGACAAGGAAAATATGAGAAAAACTACTTGAGAGAGAGTAGAATAATTCGATGATGCAATCATACAGCTCCTACTACTACAGACATAATTAATTAATAAGTTTAATTCGTTGTGTTGCGAAACGATAATAATACAATCAGATTTTTTTACATCCCTGTACGGCACGTGCGATTTGAAATTGACTTGTAGAAAATAGTATTTTATTGCTTGTACTTAAACTACCCTAGTGCATGTCACCAATTACTTCACGCAAGGTTGTAGGTGTAACTGTATGAATAGAACGGATGAATACTGTGTATTGAATTCATTCATAGTGGGTACTCCAACAATTTCAAGGTAAGAATAAGTATTTTATTTCCTGTTTACTCAGAACTGACACGGCTCTTAGAAAAAAAAACTTGATTGAGTTGGTACCTGCTTCAAATAGACTGGGTGTGGACAACAAAGTATCTTTGTTAAGGTACCCCTGTTTTAATTACAAATTGACTGATAAATATGGTACTTGTAATTTTAATCGGTTTATAAATATTTTTTTATTTTTCTGAATTTCAAAATACTTTTTCATTTATAAATGTAGACATATTTCTATCGTTTATGTATCTCATCTGGTGTAATTTTCCGGCTCCTTTTTATAAAATTCCGCTTCAAGTTTTTTTGACACTTTGTCAAAGGTTATAGTTGGAGATTATTAGAACACTTTTTATTTTTTAACTAAATGAATTGTATGTATAAATCATATTGAACCAAACCACACGACCTCGTTGAAGTTCATTTTATAATTGTAAATGTAATGTAATAATAGGTCATCAATATCAAAACTATATAAAGATTGAATTACTTCCAACGGGATGGATGTTTATAGTGAAACGGTAAAAGTTTTAAAATGTTTGTCACTTTAGTAGTTTGTACATTCATATATGTTACTTCTTTAAATTATTTTGAAATATATAGGATGTTCCAATAAAGTGTGGCGGTTACGAGGGTTACGAGCTATGCTGACTTTTTTAAAAATTTTGTTACGAACTCACTAATTCCGAAGCCGGTCCTGTCGCAAACGTTGAATGCGATCTTTCTAGAAAGGTTATTTCGCAGGTAATATCCAGACTGTTCTGGAAATGTACCAGGCCATACAATGGTTTATCGCGAATATTCTAGAGATTCGAGTTCTAGAGATTTGAAGGAGTATATATACGTGGATTTTCGAGTGAGTCGGCAGTTGTTCAGTATACAGTGAATCGGTAAACAGTTTCAGTATACAGTGAGTGAATAGAAGTGAATATAAATAGTGTTGAATATAAATTAGGACAATTATTCTACCGAGTTTAGATAAATTAATAGACATTAAGTAGTGTGTATATAAATAAAGATTATTATAGTGTGTAAGTGTTTCTTTAATAAATCGATAGTAATTAGCCATAGTGAGTGTATAATTTTATCCCACGGTAAAAACAGTTTAAATAGATAAGAAAAACATTACATTGGTGTCAGGTGTGGGATAATATAAATAAATAATTACGTAAAAATGGCTAAGAGACTATGTGACCTGAAAGTGACAGAACTAAAAGCAGAATTAGAAAATCGCGAGTTGGAAACGTCCGGAAAGAAGAGTGCAGAATTAGTTGAAAGACTGAAAATAGCACTGGAAAGCGAAGACTTGGATCCAGAAACATTCTTATTCAATGACGAGTCGTCCACCATAATCTCGTCAATATCTACTTTGAAGAATGATATTTCTGCTAACATCTCCTCCATGGACGAGAAGATTTCTACTATGAAAGACGATATTTCTGCCGATATTTTGTCAAAAAAAATGACATTACCGCTGTCGAAAATAAAGTCGAACATAAAATTTCGTCCCTAAAATCAGATATGGAGAATAAAATAACAACAATGGAAGAGAAAATCCAGGAGTTAGAGAGAAAAATGGCAGACTCAAGAACACAAGACATGCCAGCAGATGAAAAGAAGATCGAGCAAATAAAACCCTGCAAGCCAGAAACACTCCCCAAGATAGAAGATATTGGCAGTTTTGCACGAGTCAAGGCCCCAACGTTCGACGGAAAGATGTCGTGGACCAACTATGTAAAACAATTTGAAGCAGCCGCTAGAGCGAATAATTGGTCAGACAGGGAGAAGGCAGTGAACTTGACCATCGCGCTTCGGGGAGATGCCTTGGATGTGCTTCAGACGATACCTCTTGAAAAAACGGATGACTTTGAGCAGCTGAAGAAGAGGTTGGACATGCGATATGGTTACGAACATCTAGAACACTTGTACCAATCTCAAATGAAGAATCGAAGACAGAGACGTGATGAAACCCTTCAAGAGTATGAAGTGGATATCGCCCGACTAGTCCTAGTCCATCAGCACCAGAAAACATTATGGAATGTCTAGGCATCCAGGCCTTTATTGATGGCTTACGTGACCCTGATATGCAGAGGACGCTTCGTTTAGCCCATCCCAAAACATTGGTTGATGCATTGACTGCTGCCCTTGAATATGAAGCAGCCACGAAGGCGTCAGGTTATAACAAAGTTAGGACCGTTCAAGAAGAGGGTGACGAAGATAAATTTGACCAGTTAGTCAACTTGATAAAAAGCATGGTAGAACGAAAGCCGAGGAAGATTAGATGCTGGAATTGTGGCGAGCTAGGACATGTACGCAGCTCGTGTAAGCGCCCCAGAACTCCAGCAAACCAAGAGCCCCAGTCCCAGGAAAACTAGAATGGGTCGGCCACGAGGGGGCAGCACCGACCCAGGATCGTTCCAAAGACCCTCTCATACTGATAGCCTCTCTCAGATGCCGTAATGACAGTGTATATGTGGATGGCGAAGTGAATGGCAAGAAATACACTCTGCTGGTGGATACTGGAGCAACTAGAACCATTATACGGCCAGAGATAATAAAATCTAAGAAGCTTCTGCCAACGACGCTGCGACTCCGGACCGCAACAGGGGAGAGTGCCAATGTTCATGGAGAGACGCAATTGGTGAAAAAAAAATTTACGCATACGGTAATCGTAGCTGATATCGAAGAAGACGTGATTCTGGGAATGGACGTAATGAATCTACATGGTTTCCAGTTAGACTTTAGAAACAGAACCATCAAGGTGGGTTCCGAAGAAGTATTCCTTCATTTACATGAAAGCAGAACGGTGTTGGCAGCTGTACAGGAAGATACTGTTCTTCCTGCACGAAGCGAAACCATGATAGTAGCGCGACTACAGGGGATCATGGAAGAAGGTACACCGGTTATGATGGAACCGAGGAACCACGACGAAGAGGTTGGTGAAGGAGTGCTAATTGGAAAAGGACTGGTTACGTCAGCGAAGGAGATCCCAGTACGTGCTATAAACGTAAACGATTACCCAATTACCCTCAAGAAGGAAACCAGAATTGGATGTTGCACACCGGTGACGTCTGTAGTTGGTCAAACAACGACAACCGACAATTCTAATGACAGATTCGAACAGATGTTGTCAATAGCTGGCCAATCCTTGAATCGAGCTAAGAAAAGGAAAATGAGAGAATTTCTCTTGCAGTATCGAGACCTATTCGTACCAAAAGGAGGGAAGACTGGTAGAACATCAGCCGTAAAACACAAAATCGATACTGGTAATGCCAAGCCAATTAAACAGTCAGCTCGAAGGCTACCGCAAGCAAAGAGAGAGGAAGCTGAAAGAATAATTAAAGAGATGGAGGAAGAAAAAGTAATAGAACCATCTACTAGTCCATGGGTGTCTCCAGTAGTGCTCGTCAAGAAAAAGGATGGAACTACCAGATTCTGCGTGGACTATCGCCAGCTGAATAACGTGACGAAAAAGGACAGCTATCCTCTGCCTCGTATCGACGATACGCTAGACACTTTGGCTGGCAGTAAAATGTTTTCCACTTTGGATCTGAAGTCCGGCTATTGGCAAGTAGAAATGGACCCAGAAGACAAAGAGAAAACTGCTTTCACTACCGGATCCGGATTATGGCAGTTCAACGTCATGCCCTTCAATCTCTGTAATGCGCCCGCGACATTTGAAAGACTCATGGAAAATGTATTGAGAGGGTTATCTTGGAAAACTTGCCTGGTCTATTTGGACGATATCGTATTATTAGGTAAGACATTCGAGGACCACCTGAAGAATTTGCAAGACGTATTGAAACGACTTCAAGCTGCTCAGCTTATGTTAAACCCGAAGAAATGTCAGTTATTCCAAAACCGAGTTAACTATCTGGGTCATGTCGTGAGTAACGAAGGAGTGGCATTAGAATAAGAGAAAATTGCTTCCATAAAGCAATGGCCGCAACTAACAGACAAACATCAAGTCAGGAGTTTTCTTGGACTTTGAACATACTATCGAAGGAACTTTGGAGATATTGCCAAGCCACTAACTCGACTCACAGAAGAAACAAGAACTTTTCACTGGGATAGAGACTGCTTTTGAAACCCTCAAGAGACATTTAACCACGGCACCGATACTAGGATATCCGTTACCAGAAGGAGACTTCATTCTTGACACTGATGCAAGCAATGCAAGCATAATGATCCACACCTAAATATGATCCGGCAATGGAAGCAAGAAAACCGGCGACCTACCTGGCAAGAAGTGTCAAGATTTTCACCAACACTGAAGGCATATGGGGCTCAGTGGGACTCCCTTGTCCTGGAAGAAGGCCTGTTGAAACGAGTCCTTGAAAACGATGATGGTTCCGAAAATAGACTACAAATAGTTATCCCGAGATCGAGAGTAGCTGAAGTACTAAGGAAGTTACACGACAGTCCATCAGGAGGTCATCTGGGAGTGAAGAAAACCCTTCAGCGGGTCCGTGAAAGGTTTTATTGGATGAACAGCTCCGACGATGTGAAGGACTGGTGTAAGAAGTGTACGAATTGTGCTACGAGTAATGGACCACATCGCAAGAGAAAGGCTCCCATGAAACAATACAATGTTGGAAGCCCATTCGAAAGGATTGCATAATTGCGTAAATACATTCTGGTTGTGATGGATTATTTTACCAAATGGGTAGAAGTTTACGCGATTCCGAACCAAGAGGCCACAACGGTCGCGGATGTATTGGTGAAAGAATTCATTAGCCGATATGGAGTGCCCTTGGAAGTTCACAGCGATCAGGGAAGGAATTTCGAAAGCCATGTATTCCAGGAAATTTGTGAGAAGCTGGGAATAAAGAAGACCAGGACAACGGCGTTGCATCCACAGTCAGACGAAATGGTCGAAAGAATGAACAGGACCATAGGAAAATACCTGTCCAAAGTAGTTTCCAGCCACCAGAAAGATTGGGACCAGTACCTTTCCCTATTTGCATTGGCGTATCGATCTGCCATCAATGAGTCCACATGTGAAACGCCTGCGAAAATTCTATTTGGACGCGAAATGACGCTTCCTTGTGACCTGGAATTTGGTTGTCGTCCTGGAGAAGATTTAGCAGGAGAAGACTACGTGATCCAGTTAAGAAAAAGGATGGACGATGTACACGAATTGGTTCGAACGAATCTCCAAGTTGCCAGCGACAGAATGAAAAAACGGTACGACACGCAGGCTACTGAAGGCAGTTTCAAAGAAGGGGACAGAGTATAGTTACACAACCCAACGAGGAGAAAAGGCTTTTCTCCAAAACTACAAAAATCTTGGGAGGGTCCATACTTAATCAAGAAGAAGATCAACGACGTCATCTATCGCATAAGTAAGATTCCCAATGGAAAACCGAAAGTAGTCCACCAAAATCGACTAGCGCCATTCGAAGGAGACCATGACAAAGAAGAAGGAGTGAACCATATCCGGGAAGATCCTGACCCTGCCTTCGAAGAATTTATGGGCGCATATGGAGGTACCGGTAAAGCGAGATTTGGAGTTACTACAGAGCAACGACAAGATTTGTTCACGCTCCCGGAAGACTATTCACTGGCACACAACATCCCAGCCAATACCAAAAATGCACGAGGTTTAGCATTCGTCTTTCGAAAGAAGTTTGGACAATCAGAAAAACTTTCAGAACAGATTCCAACCCCTGGCAAGACACTGAAACTCAAACACAACTCACGACACATCTTCTATCTCGTAACAAAGGACGAATTTGAGGATCGATCCACCTACCGGAATGTGTGGGAAGCGCTACGAGACCACGTGCTGGAATCCAACGTGAAGAAACTAGCGATGCCTAAGATAGAGAGCAACCAGTTGGATTGGCGAGTCATTAGGAATATGGTGGAAGTGATCTTCGAAGATACCGATGTCCACATTTTAATCTGCAGCTATTCCCCACGTAATCAGTATCCGATGAAGACAGTACCCTGTTATTTCCATACGACCGGAAAGTGTAGGAATGGATCCAGTTGCCGATTTAAACATCCAGTCCCGGCTACACAAGAGTTCCAGGAGGAACTTACTATTAAGGAGGGGGCCATGTTACGAACTCACTAATTCCGAAGCCGGTCCTGTCGCAAACGTTGAATGCGATCTTTCTAGAAAGGTTATTTCGCAGGTAATATCCAGACTGTTCTGGAAATGTACCAGGCCATACAATGGTTTATCGCGAATATTCTAGAGATTCGAGTTCTAGAGATTTGAAGTATATACGTGGATTTTCGAGTGAGTCGGCAGTTGTTCAGTATACAGTGAATCGGTAAACAGTTTCAGTATACAGTGAGTGAATAGAAGTGAATATAAATAGTGTTGAATATAAATTAGGACAATTATTATACCGAGTGTAGATAAATTAATAGACATTAAGTAGTGTGTATATAAATTAAGATTATTATAGTGTGTAAGTGTTTCTTTAATAAATCGATAGTAATTAGCCATAGTGAGTGTATAATTTTATCCCACGGTAAAAACAGTTTAAATAAAAAATAAGAAAAACATTACAATATGAACATCTGTACAGCCACTGTAACAGTTGCTTATTAACTGTGAAACATATCCTGACAGAATGTGTTCATTAATTATACTTTGAAACGAAAACAAAATCACCTGGAAGACAACATGAATATAATTTTAAATGAAGCTAAGAACCACATAAACTTATTGAAATACTTAAAAGACATTCAAATACTTAATGCACTATAAAATGTTAAAATGTTATGTGACTATGTACACTGTGAATTTAATATTGTAACTCACTGTCATCGTGTCAATAATCTCAGTAGTCGAGACACGTTAATTTAATAAAAAAAAAAAATATATATGAACATTTCGAAAAAAATTAATAACTCATTAATATAACAAGTTCTAGCAAATTTTCTCTTACATCCAAATAGTTGGACATTCGTTGAATGTATTCCACGATTGAGTACTAAATATCTCTTTACAGGGTGTTCAGAATTTTCATTTTCATTATTAGATCATTCAATGTCTAATATCGGGTTTATTTTAAATGGAACACCCTGTATATTAATATTTCACCATGTTAAAAAATTACTTTTTTCGAATGGTATGAGGATGTCCCATACCTACTTATGATACTTTTCGTGCAATCTACAATTTTCTTAAATTGAATGGTAAATCGACATGGTATATTTATGACTACTAATACTTTTATATCTTTGTTGATAAACATATCAATCCCATATTAATAAAGTATTAATTATGTAATAGCTGACTGTAGAGTTTCGTTAATGAACTATATTTACTTTAATTATCCGGGGGGTATTACAACTTAATCATTCACCCAAGTAGCATGAAACGGTTTTATTTAGCATTGCAAAGATGCTTTAAAACTATAGAATATAACCGTTGGTTTTAAAAAAGTCTTAAGTTTGTCATAAAACCGCCTTCAGCATGAAAAGGCCCATTCTGAAAGAGGTCTTTAAATCCAAAAATAAAATCCCTCATACATAGTAGCTGGTTTTAAGGCTTCCGATAAGATAATTTTAAAACCAGTTTAAATACGTTTTAAAACCATGCGCTCTCAAAGTAGTTTTAAAAGTGTCAGTTCAATATAACATGCTTAAATACAATAGTCTTTATTGGTGACAAACTTTAAATGGAAATTGTCTTTTAATTTAAATTATCTACTCATAAGTAATTTACAAGAAGTACAAACAAACGCTATACCTGTTCAAGGATTTATGTATAATGGTTTCTAAATAAAATAATAAAAATTAGTTTTAGTAAGTTATTACCTGCTGATTCAGGCAAAAATACTTGTAATCTCTCTTTATCGATAAGTGTTCATGAAATAGTTTTGAAAAACTAGACTGCCTCAAAATTTCTAAAGATTTATAATTTAAAAATAAGTAGTACTCAAATTTTTTGGAAGCTTAAATAATTTAAATATCGAAGAAAAATGATTTTCTATATTATATTTGAATTTTTTTTACTACAATGTACCGAAATTAGCTTCTTAATTAATTGATTTGTCTTTTTACGGAGGCCTAAAATTTTCTATTAAATAAAACAATTTAGTCTATCATAAACCAACGACAAGATCAAAGGGTTTAAATTAATTTGCATTTTATACTATTTCAAAAGCACCCCAAAGCAAAGTGTGATGTGATTAGAACTGTTTGTGATAAATGTCATTGGGTTTTGAAGTAAACATAACCTAAAAATAAATCGAGCTATTTTCTTGTTTTTTTTTAATGGACAGTGCGATTATATTTAATTTCAAGGCTCATGTCTTCCATAGTGACTGCTGATATATTTTTCACAGGTTTGTTAATTGATTTCTGTATTACTAAAATTGTTGTGTAAAAAACTGGGTACACTGCAGTTTCGACGTTAAACAAAATGACGTGGCGTTATTTGAGACACACAAGGAGAGGGGATGATTTTAGTTTTATTGTTGACAACACAAAGTGCAGTTAGTCTTAGTGAAAACCAAAACGGTTCAATTTAAACTGTTGAGTTTTAATATAGCTTTATCACGGCATTCGAGGAAGTGACTTTAATGTGTTTTATTTACTGACGAAGCAATCTGAAAGTAAAACAGATTTGAAGACAGATTTTATTAGCCACTATAGGAGCATTTTTAAAAGCAATTTTCAAACTATAGCGTCATGAAACAAACTAGTTTTAAAGTTGCTTCAAAGCAAGCCATTTTAAAACTACAATAAGGCAAATACTATTTCAAGACTAAGTAAACTTTTTATATATTTTTAATAGACACATTAAAACCAGCATTAAATGCTAAACAGTTTTTAAATGCCGGTAGTATTTTCACAAGGTAACCGTTTCATAAGTTTCGTTCTGTTTCGCACCACTCGTTCCTCAGAAAACTTGTGAGTAAAGTAACGTTTTTGACACTTGGTACTTAATATACTATTTTTCGGTATATAATTTTCAAATCAATCTTCGAAGAGCTCTGCTGTTGTATCTTGGTGATATTCCAAGCTTAAATCTTTAATATTCTTTGCTGGCAACAATAAAGCGTTTGGAAGCGAACCTATTTCTGATTCAGCATCATGTATTATTCTTATTCTTTGTTCCTTATTTGATGGAGCCTTTGTTTTTCATTTTCCCGATGAATCCACAAAATCTTTCGTTGGAGTATCATACCATGTCTCGTCGAAGTAAAATATCTTGTAAGTAATCATGATGCCAAATTCGTAAACGATATGACTCCATTATCGCTTTCCTCTTATTGATGGTAGGTACAATACTTAAATCCCATTTAAGAAATAGCTTTCCACAAACTTGTTCGGTTACAAACAATTCCCACTTCGTCTTTAATTAACCGCTTTTTCAAACAATCTAGGGTTGGTATCATTTTTTCTTGGTATAGGACATTATTGATAATGTCTTTTACTGTGGATATTGGGGTTTTGGTTAACATGTTACTTTTGCTGCATCGGTTATACTATAACTTTGATATTTAAATGATTTAAACAGATATTTTAGATATTTCTTAGATATTTCACATCTGACGATAAATGCACTTTTTTGACGATGCCACATACACAGTATTAAACACAAGATTACTTTTGAAATTAATTCTTTATTAAAAAGTAAAATCCTGAAACAATATTCAAAATTATTGCACCCCAAACACCACTTTCTACTTTATCTATAAATATTTTAATTCCATTATATGTAAATATAAGAATGGAATTGGAAATAAAGTTGAGGTAGGTGCAGTATAGGTCAGACAAAGGAAAACAAGTAATGAAAGCTCTTTTTATATTTACACAATCAGATTAAAATATTTATAGATAAAGTGGTCAACCATTTATAGTGGAAAATACTTTTAATTTGAAAAGTGAAAATTCAGAAATATATCTTCCAAAGTACAAATAAATAATAGTATGCGGATTAACGACTACCACCTGTGGGATTTGGTCTTAAATCAATCAAGTTGGCATAAGTCAAAACGAAATATCTTTGAACGAAGTAGGTACACATATGCATTTTAAAATATTTTATTTGTCTTTGAAATTAAATATTGCCTTTAAAACTATACTTGAAGACTAGTAATCATATTTTAGTGACATCCTGTAGTATTTCTTTTACAGAAGGTAATAATTTCAGGTGGTTTTCGGCCACACTTCCTACTTGCTGGAGACGAAGAATTTGTAGACGTTTTTTACAGTTACATTTAAATAGGTCTTTGTGCGTGCTCATTTGACCAACCTAGATCTATTAAAAACTCTCCCACGCATCGCCCACATAGTTAAAGGCCTTAATAAAACCGGCCTTACAGAATGTGCCTCATGTAATATTACCATTGGCTTAATCACCTTATTTCTAGATCGGATAAAAATAAACAGCTATTTTTCTATCTGAATTATTTAGTTTCTTTTCATAGAAATTTTGGACATTTTACCCTTCTTTCTTTCGGCAGTTTGTGATTTATACGCTATAAATATTAGTTAATGGTAGTTTTAACGTATTCTCCAAGTCGACGTGCTCATTTCGAAAAATTATAAAAGGAGTTATTGTAATAATAATTACGTATGTACTAGCTATATCACAAAAAGGGAAGTATATAGTAAACAAACCTAGAAATGTAGAAGGGAATTTGATTATATAATTTAATTTCCTTCAAAGATGCCCTTTTTACCGCCCTTTCTCTAAAACATAACATCTTGAAATTTCAACATTTTGGTTTCCTACATCGTGAATGTACTAATGAAACAATGTTCTATATGGCGTGCCGTTTTGGTATTTAATAACATCGTTTTAAAAGAGGAAAAAAGTATATCTCTTCTTTCAAACATTTTTATTCCGTAATTATTCTGTTGAAGAATTAAAACTATGTTTTTCATAATAATAATACGGGAATTTCTATTATGAAAATCATAATAGAAATTACCGATTTAAAATTATGAAATACATAATGAAAATTCATGAATTTAAATTATGAAAAACATAATAGAAATGCAATTTCCATTATGTATTGAGGTTGTCTATACTACTCTAATGCAAGTACCTGAAATCGGATAGTAAATTCATTACTGCAAGATAGGCAACCTCAATACATAATGGAAATTTAATTTCTATTATGTTTTTCATAATTTTAATTCTTGCATTTCTATTATGTTTTTCATAAATTTGAATCTGTAATTTCTATTATGTTTTTTATAATGGAAATTCGTGTATTATTATTATGAAAAACATAATGGAAATTCAACAATTAAAATTATTGAAAACATAATGGAAATTGAAGAAAAAACATATTACAAATCCGTTTTGTATTATTTATTCAATAATTTTAATTCTTGAAT
>CAJUYI010000120.1:160873-199259 GCA_910591695.1 Galerucella pusilla
AAGAAAACAAATAGACGTCGTCTACACTGACTTTTCTAAAGCTTTTGATAGGATTAATCACAAACTTTTAATTCGCAAATTAGACAGTATTGGTCTTCACCTCTCATTAATAAATCTAATTAAGTCGTACCTTTCCAACCGCCCCCAGTTTGTTCAATGCCTTGGTCATAAGTCTGTAGTATTCATTCAAACATCTGGTGTTCCTCAGGGTTCTGTCTTGGGACCACTCCTCTTTATACTTTTTATTAATGATATTATCCATGAAATTGAAGCAGCGGGTCTAATATTTGCAGACGATTTCAAATTTATTTCTATCATTGAGAGTTTACAAGATTGTATTATACTTCAAAATAAAATAGACCTATTAGACAAATGGTGCATAGAAAACGAACTACCCTTAAATGCCAGTAAATACAACATCATGTCTTTCCATAGAACAGACACCTCAATAAGATTTGATTATCAACTCCACAATACCGTGTTAGCTTTTAATAAGGGATCTTGGTGTTTACTTCGACTCCAAACTAACTTTTGTCGCACATTTTGAAAAACTCTCTGCAGCCTCACACAGAATGCTTGGTTTTGTAATTAGAAACATGAAACTATTGAAACTGTTTAAAAGTTTTTCTACTATGTTCTTGTTATTTTCGAAATTTGTAAGATCCAAACTTGAATATGGAAATGTATGCACAACATTAAAATTTATTTAGTAAACCATGGGCTCAATTAATTATTATAGTCTAAATAATATAGTTTGTAATAATGTAACATCTGCAGTAATACCGATCATTTCTTTCCGGCTTTGTAAGTCGGCTGGTTCAATATTAAATTTGTTACACAACAGACACGATCCGCCACTGTCTGTTAATTCAAACCTTCGTGGTGAGAAACGTTTCTCTTCATGTGGTTTATAAAACATTATTTCTTGAACTTGAAAAATTGCTTTAGGTCGTGGCACTCGATTTTCTTTTCCTTAGGCGGCGACTTCAATAAAGCTTTTCCCTTCTTAACCTATCAGATGAAAAAAAAAAAAACCTCCCCCAAGTAAAAGCTATAGCTACGCGACTGCACTGTACCATGAGGAATCATCTGCACAGGATGGGCAAAGTTAGTGAACCTATCTGCAGAAAATGTGAACTCTACGATGAAACACCTATTCACATACTATGCTTCTGAGAGAACTTTAGGTACTCAGACGGAAGCACTTTGAAGTGGAAATAGTACAACCATCACAACTACTGAAGATCCCTCCAGATAAACCGGGTACCTATATACAAGACACGAAGCTTCTGGAATGGAAGTAGGTAGATATTATGGGTAATGGTACAAAGATTCAGTGCAAGTGCCTGGGCTGTTGAGACCAACCCAAACGTATGAATGGATACACTGCTGACTAATTCTCTAGTTGCAGCTCATAATATTTTATAATAAAAAATATCTTCAAAAACATTTCTGACCTAATCCTAACGACTTTAAACGTTTCCTGTAGGGAAACTTAGATACTTTGAAAAGTATTATTCATTTTACCTAAAATACATTATACATTTTTAAAGTATGTTCATACTTATATTGAAGTGACCAAAACGGATTATTCAAGGGTAGCCATAAACAAGCAATGAAACAATATTTATGGCCTGGTTATCGTAGTTTAAAAGCGGATGAATTACGGTTCGTGCTTAATAGCATATTTAGAAGGATAACTTGGACATATTACCTATTTCAAAATGAAAAGGAGGATTTTAAATATTTCCTTAATGAATATTTAATACAACCCTTGAGTATGTATATAATCAAGGATACAACCATAAACGGGTAGATGTAAACTCGGCCATCAAACTTGTGACAGATGAAAGCTACATCCTATTAGTTTGACTTGCGGCCAGACAGTAGATGCATTGTGGGTAGACTTTTCGAAATCGATGATTTCCTTGGTGAGAAAAGAAAACGAAAAGTTTCTGCAGCACTTGTTCACTACACATAAATAAGCTTCAGTACATTCGTCCGGCAGCACACAAAACACAAGCGGTAGGTATATAATGTTCATTTAGGCAGCCGTGAATAGTAAACTGCAGAAGAAAAAATTTAGTGCGGTAGTCAAATGTACCATATACGTAGATAAACGCAACTGAATACTAATATGGGAGAATCTTCATCATTCATCAAGAGCTGTTGCAACTTCATTTATCAGAAATGAATGTAACATTTCATTTGACCGACTGTCTTTTATCTGAGCTTGTAATGATATTTCTTTGAATATAATTGTAAGTAAAACTTGATTTCGAGATGGTATAATCACTACCCACGGCGTAAACACTAGCAGAACACTTGTGCTGTTTGTACCTCCCCTTCTTCTCACCCGTTTTCAACTCTTCTTTAAAATTGTATTTGTAGTTGTTTATTAATAAAACAACATTACCACGATTTTTCATGACTGATACTTGTGTATCCATAATCAGTTACACGCAAAACGACTGAGATGCACTGGGAAAATCTAAGATACTACTGTTTATCAATCACCCTCGACAATTTTATCTGTATCCAGGGTGTAAAACTTGTTTATTATAAGGAGATGAGTGGGTATTTCCACAGTATAAATAATATATTCCCTGAAATCTATATCGCCTCAAATAAAGTATCATGAAAACTTTCACTTTTCTGGAATTGAGACAGCCTAGTTTACATACCTGAAATCTGGTGCAAAATTTTGGCCAGCCAAGATTTCATACTCATTAGTGAGCATTACCTGATTATCGGCCCAGTTTACAATCGCCGTCATGAACCGGTAATGTCATAAGGACTGTCTAGTTATTCTTAAGCTTAGTAATTATTTACTTCGTGTGTATGGGCTCATTTACATATTGTAATGTTTTTCTTATTTATTTAAACTGTTTTGTTTTGTATTAGTAGTCATAAATATACCATGTCGATTTAGCATTCAATTTAAGAAAATTGTAGATTGCACGAAAAGTATCATAAGTAGGTATGGGACATCCTCATACCATTCGAAAAAAGTCATTTTTTAACATGGTGAAATATTAATATACAGGGTGTTCCATTTAAAATAAGCCCGATATTAGACATTGAATGATCTAATAATGAAAATGGAAATTCTGAACACCCTGTAAAGAAATTAAATGAAATGAAATGTTTATTGTTCACACGTAAATGTAAATACATGAACAGTGAGTGGCTATTCGTAGTTAGGTACACATAGTAAAAAAAAAAAGGAAAGAAAACAGGTAAATTAAATCATAATTACTACAGTCAAAACATACCTACCACGGGTTGGATGGTTGTGTTGAATCTATTAATAGGTTATTCGTTTATAATAAATGACCGAAGCTTCATTGCTCCTCCTATAAATTTGTATATATTACTGAGTACTGTATGATCTGTAGATGACAATATAGAGTCTAAATCGTCTGAGAGTCCTCGAGGTTGGATAAAATGATCTCGTAGGTTTTTATACATCGGACAGACTAGCAGTATATGTTCGAGGGTTTCGGGTACTAAGTGGTTACAGATAGAGCAAATAATGTTTATATCTATCCTATACGAGTTATTATTTACATAGATATATAACTTTTCGGAGTTTGATGTACGGAGTTGAGCTATTAGTCTTTTAACATGCAGAGGAATTGTGGTATGTAAATAATTTTTACCGTTAAAATCACCATGCAATAAATATTTAAATGATGGATGATGCGTGCTGAGTAATACTCTATTTACATCTTCTTCAAAGTTTTTGTTAAGGTAATTACTGAGTAGAGTATTTTTTATGGTTTGATTAATATTATTAATATTTACATTCGAATCACAGTAAGCATTTAAAATGTGGACTAACTGACTTGCCCAGTTGTATTTTAGGTTGCCGTTATTGGCCGCCTCATGTAGTTTTATTGTACGTACAAGGGCCCGGTGAACATATCTGTTATGGTCTTTACATTTTAACCTTAGTAGCAGTTCTATAGATTGTTTTATTACGTGGTACCCAATTTTACATATACCCGCTTCGATTCTTATTATGTGTGCAGCTGTTGATTTTTGCAAAAATAAAAGAAGCTTCCAAAAATAGTTTTGAGTTTTTTCGACTTGTTCTAAGTATCGAAGAGCCCATATGGCACTTGTGTATGTAAACGTAGGTATCACTATATTGTTGTATAACAGTTTTATGGATTCAATCGATGAAACTTTTGAGCATTTTATAGTGTTTAATAGAGTTCCTTGACACAATCTAGCTTTTTGCTCTCGTTGTTTGAGGTTACTTAGGAATAAACCATTAAATGAGAAGTTAACACCTAAGTACTCATATGTATTAACTACGTCAATATGGCTGTTTTTGTAAATGAATTGGGGGTGTTGACCGATGTTTGGGCTTCTACGAAAGATAACTATCTTTGTCTTTGTCGAATTGACTTCCAGTTTGTATTTGTTGCAGTATGATTCAAGAAGTTGTAGGTTTCGTATTAAATCTATTCGAGTTTCAGATAATATAACTAGATCATCTGCATACAGGAGCATATGTATATTATTACCATCGTCTAGAGTTACACCTTTAGCACCTTGTTCTTTAAAATAAGTTTCTATATCTGATATGAAAATTGAAAAAATTAGGGGACTTAGGGTATCACCCTGTAGAACGCCTCTTGTTACTTTAATTCTATCAGATAATGTACCATCTTGTTCCATAAATATAGAAGCTGAACTATACATAAGTTTTAAAAGTCTGGTGATCTTACTCCATTAGTAAATAATTTTTCCCAAAGTAGGTTGTGGTCCACTGAGTCAAATGCTTTTTTAAAGTCTACAAATAAAGCGAATATTTTTCTGTTGGGGAATCGTAGGTAGTTATTTACAGCGGTATACAACACAAATATGTTGTCTTCACAGCTTCTATTCTTACGGAATCCCGACTGGCATTCTGGTAGTAACTCATGGCGTTCTACAAAATCTGTTAATCTATTATTAATCAGTTGGGTGAATATCTTTACTTTATGATTTATTAGAGCTATGCTACGATAATTACTTGGATCTTCTTTTGGACCTTTTTTGTGAAAATGAATCATTTTTATTTTCGTCCACGTGGGAGGTATTTGCTCAGTTGAAAAGATTTGATTAAAAAGAACCTTAAGAGCAGCAATCCAGTCCGCAGGTAAATGCTTATAAAACTCATTAGATATGTTATCTTCCCCAGGAGCTTTGTTATTTTTTATTTGGTTCAATACTTGCAAAATTTCAATGTTAGAAAAAGGTGTATCTAAGCTAGGATGCAAAACGTCTATATATTGAGTTCGTAAGATTGGTTGTGGTATATAGAAATTTTTATAATAATTTACCATTGTGTCCATGTCGATATCGTTCCTATCGTTTATTGATTTGTTTGACTTAATGTGTTTCCAGAATTCAGTAGGATTGTTGATATTATTAAGTTTACTTCTTACACTGTTTTCATAGGCTTGTTTTTTATTTTTTAGTACTAGTTTATACTCTTTTTTCAACTTGTTATATTTAGAGATTGCATTTTGATTGAACTTGGTTTCCATTAATTTTTTTTTAGATTTATAAAGTTTTCGTTTAGCTTCTCTGCAGGTTTGATCATACCACGGTTTAGATTTGTTTGTGTTATTTACTCTAATTTTTTTATTTTTTTCCATTCCTAGAAGTTTTATTGTAGAGCGTATTGCTGTATTTATTTGTTTATCTAAGTCCTCAACAGAGTTTATTTGTAAATTTGTATTACATTGAGATAATATATTTTTATAAGAATTTGCTTTTAAAGGGTCCCATTTAATTAGTGATTTATTAAAACTCTCTTTGTTTATACTATTTTTTGTGAGCCCAGGGTTTATTGATAGTGTTAGTGCACAACTGAAATGATCTGATAGAAATTTTTCATTTATAAAAAAATTTGAAATACTATCTTTACTGTTAAAGCTTGCCCAGATTAAATCGATGACGCTACTGCCAGATTGTCCAATATATGTATAGTTACCTTTATAATCGCTATATCTACCGTTTAATACAAAGAAGCTGAGATTTTCTAGCGCTTCTGTAAGTATTGTTCCTCGGCGATTAGTTACTTTATCCATTGAGCCACGTAGTTCTATGGGAATATCGAACGCATGTGTTTGTTGTTCGTCGAGACTCGTCGGACACCCTATCCTAGCGTTGAAATCACCACAGATAAAGATATGATCATTAGGGTACTCAGTAATTATATCTCTTACGGTTTCCTCTAGTAGTTCTATACAAACATAGTCATCCAACCCAGGTTTTAAGTATACAACACCTAAAATAATCCAGATATTATTAACGCAAAATCTTACAACAATCCACATATTACATATAGCAATTACATTTACATTTTTAAGACCTACAATGTTTTTTGATAGAAGAAGCAAAATTCCACCAGTACCTCTTCCTCTTTGTTTCTCTTTAACCGCTGGACAGTGATATACATTATAATTAGTTAGCGTTTGGGGTACATTGAATTCGGGAGAGGTGATCCAAGTTTCTGCGAGACCAATAATAGGAAATTTGTAAATATCTTCGAGTTCTTGTGCGTCAAGATCGTTGATAGTACTTATACCCTGGCAGTTCCAAAATAATATATTAAGAGAATTGTGTTCTTGTGACTTTGTTTTTTTTTCTTTGCTAATTTGTTTTGAATTATGTTTTTGCTGTTTTTTTGTTTCATTTTTTGTTGCTTCTGTTTTTCCTTTGCATAACTCATGTCCGTGTTCCTTGCCTACATCTTTATTATTTTCTTCATCCTTATCTTTCTCTTCTACTTTTTTGTCGTGGTCTTTGATATTTTCTTTAGCTGTTCGTCGAAGTTGGGGGATCTTTGGCTAGCGGTTCTCTTGGAACTATTTATATTTTCTTCGTTTTCATTTTTCCATACCATATTTTAGTTTTCATTGATGTCTTCTACTGTATATATTTTGTTATTAACAACTAATTTATTGTATCTCAGAATTGCCTTCAATCCCTTCTGCCTAGCGTTTTTTAGTTCTGGGATTAGTTGTTTCCTTTCTTGTTGTACACTCAGTGGATAGTCTTGATCTAGCCATAATTCAGTGCCTTTTAACTTGTTCGAGTTTTTCAGGATTTCGTTTCTCTTTTTTTGTTTTGTTAATTTAATCAGGATTGGTCTTCCTTTCTCGTTCTTTTGATTTCCAATTCTTCTTACTCCTTCTATTTCTTGTTCTGTGTCTAATTCTATCCCCATCTTCTGTATAACGGACACTACTTTTTTTTCAGTTTCAGCTTCATCTTCATTTTCGTTTTCGTGAATTCCCTTCATAGCTATATTTTTTCCCCTTATTTCTCGTTCAAGTATTTCTATTTTCCTTTCGCTTGTTTCCACTCGCTGCTTCAGTTTCATATTCTCCTCTTTCATTCCATTCATTTCGTGTAGAAATTGTTCCATTTTTTCATCCATACTTTTCATTTTTTCATGTATACACTGAAGCATTTCTTTAATTTCATCCATACCGAAATTTTTTAGTGAGTCTGTAACTTTCCTAAACACTCCGGCAACGTCGCCAATATCTGAGTTGTATTTCTTTAATAAATTAATGATGATCGTATTATCACTAGGCAATTAATGCTTTTTCACTTTTGGTTTTGATAATTAAAACTCGTTTTTCTCTATCGTTGTAGTACTTACATGAGATATTTTTGCAACACAAGCCACTGTTATTGTTTACTTTCACTTTAGAATAGTGGTGTTAAATTATTTCTTCTTAAAACTCTTGAAAATGGTGATTTTTCGCAAGCGAAAAATATAGTACGTATTATCGCCTAAGTTACACTGTTGCCACTCTGTAAAGAGATATTTAGTACTCAATCGTGGAATACATTCAACGAATGTCCAACTATTTGGATGTAAGAGAAAATTTGCTAGAATTTGTTATATTAATGAGTTATTAATTTTTTTCGAAATGTTAAAATTGTAATGTTTTTCTTATTTATTTAAACTGTTTTTACCGTGGGATAAAATTATACACTTACTATGGCTAATTACTATCGATTTATTAAAGAAACACTTACACACTATGATAAACTTAATTTATATACACACTACTTAATGTCTATTAATTTATCTACACTCGGTATTATAATTGTCCTAATATATATTCAACACTATTTATATTCACTTCTGTTCACTCACTGTAAACTGAAACTGTTTACCGATTCACTGTATACTGAACAACTTCCCGACTCACTCGAAGCCCCCATATATATAGCGCTCAGCAGCTCCAGAACATTCGCGACAAACCATTGTACGCCTTCCACGCTGTTCGAGAACAGTCTCGTTATTACCTGCGAAAAAACATTTCTAGAAAGGTCGTCGCATTCATCGTTTGCGACAGGACCGGCTTCGGAATTAGTGAGTTCGTAACATTGCCCCCTCCTTAATAGTAAGTTCCTCCTGGAACTCTTGTGTAGCCGGGACTGGATGTTTAAATCGGCAACTGGATCCATTCCTACACTTTCCGGTCGTATGGAAATAACAGGGTACTGTCTTCATCGGATACTGATTACGTGGGGAATAGCTGCAGATTAAAATGTGGACATCGGTATCTTCGAAGATCACTTCCACCATATTCTTAATGACTCGCCAATCCAACTGGTTGCTCTCTATCTTAGGCATCGCTAGTTTCTTCACGTGGGATTCCAGCACGTGGTCTCGTAGCGCTTCCCACACATTCCGGTAGGTGGATCGATCCTCAAATTCGTCCTTTGTTACGAGATAGAAGATGTGTCGTGAGTTGTGTTTGAGTTTCAGTGTCTTGCCAGGGGTTGGAATCTGTTCTGAAAGTTTTTCTGATTGTCCAAACTTCTTTCGAAAGACGAATGCTAAACCTCGTGCATTTTTGGTATTGGCTGGGATGTTGTGTGCCAGTGAATAGTCTTCCGGGAGCGTGAACAAATCTTGTCGTTGCTCTGTAGTAACTCCAAATCTCGCTTTACCGGTACCTCCATATGCGCCCATAAATTCTTCGAAGGCAGGGTCAGGATCTTCCCGGATATGGTTCACTCCTTCTTCTTTGTCATGGTCTCCTTCGAATGGCGCTAGTCGATTTTGGTGGACTACTTTCGGTTTTCCATTGGGAATCTTACTTATGCGATAGATGACGTCGTTGATCTTCTTCTTGATTAAGTATGGACCCTCCCAAGATTTTTGTAGTTTTGGAGGAAAGCCTTTTCTCCTCGTCGGGTTGTGTAACCATACTTTGTCCCCTTCTTTGAAACTGCCTTCTGTAGCCTGCGTGTCGTACCGTTTTTTCATTCTGTCGCTGGCAACTTGGAGATTCGTTCGAACCAATTCGTGTACATTGTCCATCCATTTTCTCAACTGGATCACGTAGTCTTCTCCCGCTAGATCTTCTCCAGGACGACAACCAAATTCCACGTCACAAGGAAGTCTCATTTCGCGTCCAAATAGGATTTTCGCAGGTGTTTCACCTGTGGACTCATTGAGGGCAGATCGATACGCCAATGCAAATAGGGAAAGGTACTGGTCCCAATCTTTTTGGTGGCTGGAAACTACTTTGGACGGGTATTTTCCTATGGTCCTGTTCATTCTTTCGACCATTCCGTCTGACTGTGGATGCAACGCCGTTGTCCTGGTCTTCTTCATTCCCAGCTTCTCACAAATTTCCTGGAATACATGGCTTTCGAAATTCCTTTCCTGATTGCTGTGAACTTCCAAGGGCACTCCATATCGGCTAATGAATTCTTTTACCAATACATCCGCGACAGTTGTGGCCTCTTGATTCGGAATCGCGTAAACTTCTACCCATTTGGTAAAATAGTCCATCACAACCAGAATGTATTTACCACCATTTTCTGTCATCGGAAATGGTCCAGCGATATCTAATGCAATCCTTTCGAATGGGCTTCCAACATTATATTGTTTCATGGGAGCCTTTCTCTTGCGATGTGGTCCGTTACTCGTAGCACAAGTCGTACACTTCTTACACCAGTCCTTCACATCGTCGGAGCTGTTAATCCAATAAAACCTTTCACGGACACGCTGAAGGGTTTTCTTCACTCCCAGATGACCTCCTGATGGACTGTCGTGTAATTTTCTCAGTACCTCAGCTACTCTCGATCTCGGGATAACTATTTGTCGTCTATTTTCGGAACCATCATCGTTTTCAAGGACTCGTTTCAACAGGCCTTCTTCTAGGACAAGGGAGTCCCACTGAGCCCAATATGCCTTCAGTGTTGGTGAAAATCTTGACACTTCTTGCCAGGTAGGTCGCCGGTTTTCTTGCTCCCATTGCCGGATCATCTTTAGGTGTGGATCATTATCTTGATCTCCTCTAATCCTGGTTGGTGACCATTCTTCATTGCTTACTGTAGTTCTTGAAACTACAACTTCCTCAGATTCCACCTTGTTGCAGTGGGAATAGTCTGATTGGCATGGTCGTCTAGACAGGGAGTCGGCTTTTCGGCGACTCACACCAGCTTGTAGGAGTTCTTGGTTTGCTGGAGTCCTAGGGCGCTTACACGAGCTGCGTACATGTCCTAGCTCGCCACAATTCCAGCATCTAATCTTCCTCGGCTTTCGTTTTACCATGCTTTTTACCAAGTTGACTAACTGGTCAAATTTATCTTCGTCACCATCTTCTTGAATGGTCCTACCTTTGTTATATTCTGACGCCTTCGTGGCTGCTTCATATTCAAGAGCAGCAGTCAATGCATCGACCAATGTTTTGGGATGGGCTAAACGAAGTGTCCTCTGCATATCAGGGTCACGTAAGCCATCAATAAAGGCCTGGATGCCTAGACATTCCATCATGTTTTCTGGTGCTGATGGATAAGCAAATCGGACTAGAAGGGCGATATCCACTTCATACTCTTGAAGGGTTTCATCACGTCTCTACTTTCGATTCTTCATCTGAGATTGGTACAAGTGTTCTAGATGTTCGTGACCATATCGCATGTCCAACCTCTTCTTCAGCTGCTCAAAGTCATCCGTTTTTTCAAGAGATATCGTCTGAAGCACATCCAAGGCATCTCCCCGAAGCGCGATGGTCAAGTTCACTGCCTTCTCCCTGTCTGACCAATTATTCGCTCTAGCGGCTGCTTCAAACTGTTTGACATAGTTGGTCCATGACATCTTTCCGTCGAACGTTGGGGCCTTGACTCGAGCAAAACTGCCAATATATTCTATCTTGGGCAGTGTTTCTGGCTTGCAGAGTTTTATTTGTTCGATCTTCTTTCCTTCTGCTGGCATGTCTTTTGTTCTTGT
This sequence comes from Galerucella pusilla, assembly GCA_910591695.1. NCBI lineage: Eukaryota > Metazoa > Arthropoda > Insecta > Coleoptera > Chrysomelidae > Galerucella > Galerucella pusilla. The sequence goes on from CAJUYI010000120.1 coordinate 172,143, forward strand.
ATTTGCCAACTCCTGGATTTTCTCTTCCATTGTTGTCATTTGATTCTCAATATCTGATTTTAGGGACGAAATTTTATTTTCAACTTCAGCGGCAATGTCATTTTTCATTGACAAAATATCAGCAGAAATATCGTCTATCATAGTAGAAATATCATTTTTCATGGTAGAAATCTTCTCGTCCATGGAGGAAATGTTAGCAGAAATGTCGTTCTTCATGGTAGAAATCTTCTCGTCCATATTAGCAGAAATGTCGTCCTTCATAGTAGAAATATCATTTTTCATGGTAGAAATCTTCTCGTCCATATTAGCAGAAATATCGTCCTTCATCGTAGAAATATCATTCTTCAAAGTAGATATTATGGTGGACGACTCGTCATTGAACAAGAATGTTTCTGGATCCAAGTCTTCACTTTCCAGCGCTATTTTCAGTCTTTCAACTAATTCACTCTTCTTCCCGGACGTTTCCAACTCGCGATTTTCTAATTCTGCTTTTAGTTCTGTCACTTTCAGGTCACATAGCCTCTTAGCCATTTTTACGTAATTATTTATTTATATTACCCCACACCTGACACCAATGTAATGTTTTTCTTATTTATTTAAACTGTTTTTACCGTGGGATAAAATTATTCACTCACTATGGCTAATTACTATCGATTTATTAAAGAAACACTTACACACTATGATAAACTTAATTTATATACACACTACTCAATGTCTATTAATTTATCTACCCTCGGTATTATAATTGTCCTAATTTATATTCAACACTATTTATATTCACTTCTGTTCACTCACTGTATACTGAAACTGTTTACCGATTCACTTCCCGACTCACTCGAAGCCCCCATATATATATATAGCGCTCCGCAGCTCCAGAACATTCGCGACAAACCATTGTACGCCTTCCACGCTGTTCGAGAACAGTCTCGTTATTACCTGCGAAAGAACATTTCTAGAAAGGTCGTCGCATTCATCGTTTGCGACAGGACCGGCTTCGGAATTAGTGAGTTCGTAACAATATTTTTTTTAATTTTATTATTGGGAAGAACACATTATTTTGAGGCTCTATGCAAAAAATTAGACGTCAACGAGACTCCCAAGTCGCCTAAAAAAAATTATAAACATTAAACAGCGCTCCTCTCCGAATTTCAGGCGTGACGTCATGCCATATGAAATTTCTCTTTGAGAGAGCGGATACCGCGCCGATCGGTTCTCGGTTATATGACTACTTTTTTTTCGGGCCGAGATGGGAAACTCATGTTCGACTGGGTCCTCAACCAGTACCCAGTCAGTGTTGGACTCATCCCCAACGGAGATGCCTACCAACCAAACCCACCTCAAACTCGCCGTTACTCCCGCCTTGGAATCACTACCTCACCTATATGACTACTTAGCTAGTAACAGTATTTTGCTAGCTTATATGCTTATTATTTATTATACGTTTTAGCAAACTCTAAACAGTGTTATGTTTGTGAAATGAGAACGTTTAGAAATAATTTAAACTATTCGACACAATGGACCAGAACCAGAGTAAAAAAATATAAATATTGTGCGGTTCCAGAATGTACAAATAATACGATTAAAACATCTAACAAAACATTTATTTCTATTAATAGGGATGCAAAAAAACGGAAGCAATGGCAGAAAAGCATGAAAAGACTCAAAGCAATCACTAATAGGTCAACATACTTTGTGTATTTTTAGGTTTTTTTTCTTCAATAAGAATCGTTATAAATTACCTTATAAAATACGTTGTGAATCCATATTGAGAGGGTTATTGAAAACCACACGCTTGTATTAATCTAAATTTTTTTAAATACGCAGATGATATTGTTCTTATAGCTTGTGGTGTTATTTAATAAAATAATGGATCAGTTCTTCACAAATGAAATTATGAAATTTTCTTAAATAGGTACAGCTTTTTTTCCAAAAAACAGGTAATCTTTTTCAGTAAATCATCAACAAAACTGGCGTATATTAGGTTTTAAAAGAAATTATTTTATTTGATTCGAAGTCCGGATCATCTCTAACAAATACCGCTTTTTTTACCAGTGAGCAGTCTGCAGTTAATAAAATTGCAATTTGTTACTGAGTAACCTATAGCGTTATCTCCGTAACTTTGTCCACCAGACCAGGAATGAAATTAAACATCATCATCACCCTGTATATCATTTGAGAGAGCATGTATTTATAAAAATATCGACATTTTCAATCATTCTTGCCGGAAAACAGCCAAAAACGATGTGTCACATAGTATAATTTAATAAACTCGTGCTTTTTATTAAAAAGCTCCATAATCATTAGCAAGTCCACTTCTGGAAGATTTAATGAGTCTGCTTTTTTTTAAATTAGGTCCACAAATTTTATTTTATTCACACAAAATTTTGCGAGTAATGAGTAATTCAAAATAAATAAATTCTACGCGACGTTACAGTTAGAAGCGTAATGTTTATGCACATTAACTTTCATAAGCGGTGACGTCACAGTCATAGTCTTCACCCCGCTACGGTATGCTTGTTTAATTGGTTGTATTAGGAGAACGACATATTCTATTGACATGAAACTTCCAGAATCATATTTTTATCCTTAGTACTTTGTTTTACGACAGTTAAAAATGATTTAAAAATTTTAGTAAACGAGCCCATTATTGAAAATGTGTGCGACTTCGATGTATCTCATCGAATGGGTGTTGGTAATTTGGTTCCCGACAGGTATTAGATTAGTTATCAATTTAAGATGCCTCCCAATAACATGTAATTTGATTCCCAGCACCAAAAAAGTCATTGGTAATTTGGTTCCCGGGCATTGCTAATGTATTAATAAATTTTAATATGCTTTCAAAAGGTTCTGAAAAATAATGAGAAGCAATCGAATTGTGCAAAGATAAAGTACAAATTATTTGTTCTCACTTTGGACGAATGTAATGAACATGTAACGTGTACAAAAAATGTACAAGAACGTAGAGGACCTGCCCGAAAAATATGCGAAAAACATTCGTAGAATATAACATAAGAATACACCATTAACACTTACTATACTGTATTTGAAAATCAAGAGAGAGTAAATTCCCAGAATAAAAACTAATTCGGTATGCAAAACTATAGTACAGTACGTGCGATAAAACTTCAATATTTGTAATGCATTCTAAATTGTTTTTGTTAATTTCAATACAAAATTTATTAAATTTCTTGGACTATCACATTATTTTATGATCTTTCATTGTTACTACAGTAGGCCTAAGAGGATTGACGTGCGTCATAGGCGTAACCAGATTAGAAAGGGATAATTGTTATTTAACGACCTCCGAATGGCAACAGCTTCTAATGACAGATATTTTGACTTATATAGTGCTTAAGTTTCTAGAAATGCAGTTATTTGATTTTCGATAAACGTGACAAATAGTAGTGACTAAAAATGGAAGCAGTTTGTGAGTATCCAGTGAAAAAATTAAAACTAGACCATTTATCGCTCAATGAAAAGAGTGCTGTAGGTAGTGAATGTGTACCACTATTTTAAACATCAAAATCCCTCAAACACTATTGACAGTGTAGTTGAAGACATCTAAGGCAATGGGATATGGAAAATCTACAATATATAGAGTTCTAAAGGAGGAAAAATCAGGTGGAGTAACCTCACCAAAGCCGAAACCGAAACCGAAACGTTTATTCTTATTTGAATAAAAAAAACCGTTGATTATCACGAAGAAATGAATGGAGACGTGTTTGAGGAATATTTTGAACAGATGATTCAATTCATACCAAAAGGATCGGTTATTGTAATGGACAATGCAAGTTACCACTCCAGATTACTTGAACCTTTACCAACCACTAAATGGAAAAAGGATGAAATTGCAAAATGGTTATCTTCTAAAAATTTAGCCTTTGACAATACAATGCTGAGGGCAGAATTGTTAACTATTGCTAAAAAACATAAGCAAAATTATAAAAAATATAATATTGAGGAGATAGCCAAAAAACGAGAAATTGGAATCCTTCGTTTACCACCCTACCATTGTGAGCTGAATCCGATAGAATTGATATGGGCTCAAGTTAAAGGTTATGTTGCCAGAAATAACACTACCTTTAAATTATCAGATGTTAAAAATCTCTTCAATAAGGCAATATCTGAAGTAACAAGTGAAAATTGGCAAAAATGTATTAGACACGTTACAGAAATAGAAAAAAAAATGTGGGAGGTAGATAACATAATTGATATTACTATAGAGCCCATTGTAATTTCTCTAGAATCAGATGGTGAATCTTCTGACACAGAGTGCGAGGAACCATAACTTTAAAATTATTAATTTATGTACTTTAATTTTATTTTTAGATTTTTATTTTTTAAGATTTAATATTGTCGTATTTTTTGCATGTTGCTCGTCAAATTTTATCCTTGCGGTTGGTTTTTTTTTCTCATATACCTACTTAATTGTTTTTTTAGTTCCTCATATTAATTTATAAATAATTGTAATTATCTGTACATATTATATACATATTTTGTAAATAAACATATGCCTAAAACAAAATGCCTAAAATAATATTGACTTTTTCTTCATTTTACCCAAATTAAATTACTACTTACGAATTATGTTTATCTATCTAAAATTGGTAATCTAGGTATAAATAACTAAAACAAATTAAATATTTCTATTTCCATATTAATTTAATTTTGAAAACGCACGTCTATGGTTTACTGCCTTTATTAACACTGATAACTGCGAAACATTTCTGGGAATTTACTCTCTCTTGATTTTCAAATACAGTATACATATGACGTGGTTTCATTGCTTTTCAGGAACCAAATGACTAATAGAGACCAGGTAATCTGGAATTGTCTGGAACCAAATTACACATTTTTCCAGACCCTTCTCAATATGTGAACCAAATTACATGTACCAAACACTGATGTACATTGTACCTACTTTATATCCTAAAGTTTTAAGTAACGTTATATCCTATATCAGCTATTTATTATAGTTGTCAAAATATTTACATATGTAATTTTTAAAAACGGTCAACGGTTATTTTTTAATACAACAGAATGTGAATAAGTGGGTAATTAGGATTTTATGAATACTACGCATTGTGCGTGACCTAGTGAACAGACGTATACAGTGCGTCCGTAAAGTAGCACATAAATTCATTATTAGCTAAATAATCAACAATATGTACTAGAAATTCCCGAAAAAGGTCGATTTTTGATTTTAATTTACAATTTTTTCAAATTATAATCTAAGATACAGGGTGAACCACCTTCGTGTGATGACGTCAACATTTTTTTAAATTTTAATTTATCCAATATCCCGATTACCCTTGCTGAGATGATTCCAAAAATGTATAATACGTTTCTTCAAATTGGTACAGGGTGAGCAAAAATGCAAAAATTTCAAGTTATTCACAAAAAATAATAAGTAAAGAATAAACGAAATAAACCCATTAAATTAAATTACGTATTATTGCATTATTTTTAACATTTTATCTAACTTTTATTAGTGATACAAGCCTGTGAACTATAAAAATAAATATATTCATTTTTGACAGAATTTTTTACTATTTTTTTTTACTTGACGTTAAAAGCATTAAAGTTCAATTCTGTATTGTTGACGCTTTGAAGAAGGTAAGTTTACGTGAAAACTGTGCAAGCAATTTATCATTTGCAACGTTTTTTACAAAATGCGTTTAACCGAAAGTGATAGGATTGAAATATTTATGATGATTGGTATTGGCGATAAGATGCGGACCCAACAAGAGGGATGCTGATTATTCCATGAAATGCACCCAGATCGTGAACCATTTTCACAATCTACGGTAAGCAGAAAAGAGCGAAAATACAGAGAATAAGGACATGTGAGAGATGCAGCAAAGCAAGGTAGACTAAAAATTAATGAAAATAATAATAAATCCACACTGTACTGTGCTTGTTAGCTATAATACAGTGCCATTCAAAAGTCCCCTCCCCCTCGTATCTTTTGAACGGCTACACTTACATTAATAAAATTTGGAGGGTGAAAATAAAGTGTTGTAAACATCTCTACGAATGGTAAAAGGTGACGTAATAGTAATAGATGACGTCACTGTGCCACTCTGGCCAATAATTTTAAATAGGACCTTATGGCAAGTGATATCTCGTTTGAAAGGCATTGACATTGGCTACATAGCCATATTAATTTTGTTTGGGTTTAAACTAATTTTGACATATAAATTAAATAAATACCAACATTTTTTTTTTTTTTTTTTTTTTTTTTTTTTTTTTTTTGGCTTTAAGGCATAGCCCATGCAGCCAGACACTAAGTTGGTGAAATGTTTGAACGTTTTGAACCTGTTTCAGACAATATTAATAAAAAACGTGACAATGTTTTCGCATCTGTTTTCCCTATCTAACTATAACAAAAATGTCCCAAAAGGTATTTTTCCTAACACAAAGGATTAAGTTACAAAGGTCACTCTCTTCTCGCCCAGGGGTCTGTCAGGGCATTTTTCACAACAACAAATACAAGGTAGACAGGTAGACCACGGTGAGTAAGGTAAATAATACAGTAGGATAGACAATTAGGGTTACAAGATTTACTATTATAATAACTACAATTTAATATTTGTCTCAGTGACAAAACTCATAAGGCAGTCGAATATATTTTTTTTATTTGTAGATATTAAATACATGATATTGAAAGGTGTTTCAACTTTTAAATTTAGAAGTTTTTGTATCAATGTTTCAGATTGGTTTTTGTATCTATTGCAATTGAAAAATATATGATCTAAGTCGGACGTGACGTTGCAAGTAATACATAAGTTACTATCCAGGATATTGATTTTACGTAAATGAGCGGGATAGCAAGCATGTCCAAACTTCATACGACTGATGGTAGTTATGTATTTCCTTGGGCGTTGATAATCTTCAAACCAGTATCGTTTTTCAATTTTTGGTACTAGCTGTGTGTAGCGAGTAGGTTTTGTGATACAATATTCCCTGTAACGATTGCTCCAGTTTGTATGCATTTTATTTCTGGTTTGATTGATTCTTTCGTCCAATGTTGGCCAGCATGTCGTTTCTTCGCCTGTAAGAATGCTCTGTTTTGCCAATTCGTCCACTTTCTCATTGTATACAATTCCAGTGTGAGCTTTGACCCAAACAAAAATAATTTGTTGATTTTCATTGAGTTCCGCCAGATTCATTTTGATTTTAGATGTGTATGGATTAATATACTTTGAGTTTATTTCTATGTGCGATTTTAAACTATTTAGGACAGCAAGTGAATCAGTGAAAATTAAAGATTTTTCAATATTGTTTTGTATTGTGTATTCTATTGCTTTTAATATGGCTATAGATTCTGCACTGAAAATGGATGTGTGTTTATCTAGTTGGTAACAGTGATGTAACTGTTGAGGTATTACAATTGCAGCACCGGTCCCTTGATTATTTTTGGAAGCATCAGTATATATTGGTGTGTAGTTTTGATATGTATTTGTAATTTGTTTGACTACTGCATTGTTTAGAGCTGTTACTTCTGAATATTCCGGGATTATTATTCGCACATCTAAAAGAAGTACTTTGAGGTTTAAAGAAATGCTAGTAGGATAAAAATCACTTGTGTTTCTATAAGCTTCACATAAAAGGGGTGAGCTTTTATGTTTCCAATATTTGGATGTCAGATCATGAATGTTTAAAGCTGTTATCATATTCATTATTGGGGAATTTTTCGTTTTACATTTTAAGATGTTTATTTCTGCTAACATTTGTCTCCGTAGTTCTAAAGGTGGTTCTAAAGTCTCTACTCGAAGTGGTTCGATAGGTGTTGATTTCATCGCTCCTATGCACAACCTCAAGGCTTTGTTTTGTAAAACATCCAACTTTCGTAGCTCTTTCTTGCTTGCACAGCCATATAACGTGCTGCCATAGTCGATAATAGACCTTATGTATGATTTGTAGAAGATTAGTGCAGTTTGAGGATTTGCACCCCACCATGTTTTCATTATAGATTTCAGAAAGTTTAGTCCTTTACTTGATTTTACTAGAATTTCATCTATATGTGTTTTGAATGTCAGCTTTCTGTCAAGGGTAATACCAAGATATTTATATTCGGTGACTAGAGGGAACCGGATATTTCCCAATGTTATTGTGGGGGTATTTAAGATGTTATGTCGAGTAAATATTACGCATTTTGATTTGTTTGGAGAGATATCCAATCCTAGTTTCTCTAAACAATTGTAGAGTGGTGTTATAGCTGCATTAAATGATATTAGACACTGTTCAAATCTTTTCGAATGTATGTAGATGGCAAAGTCGTCTGCATACTGGATAATATTAGCGTTGGATGTAGTCCTGTGAACGTTTATAGTGTAAATATTGAATAATAATGGCGCTAATACGGAGTCTTGTGGTAGACCTCTGTTGGCTACTCGATTTTTCAACAGGGTTCCATTCTGTTGTCGAACTGTTACGGATCTATTTACATACAGTTTGCAAATAATATTTGCTATTTCTACAGGTACCTGCAGATCGATTAATTTTCCGCGTAATATTTGCCATTCTACACAATCATAAGCGGATTTTATATCAAGGAATAGTGTGATAAGATATTCGTCATTTGCAAAACATGCTTGTGCTTCTGTAACAATCTGTGCCACTGCGTCATAAGTTCCGTAGTTTCTTTTATAACCATATTGACTCGAAGGAAGGACATTTATATGACTCAACCACCATTCTAAACGATTTTTCACTATTCTTTCGAATATTTTTAAAATACATGGTAATAGCGATATGGGCCGATAAGAGTCAGCATCCTCTGGATTTTTGCCATGTTTTAAAATGGGTATGACCACGATCTTTTTCCATTCAGTGATACTTTCGCCAGTCAGCCAAATGTCGTTAAATATTTGTTTTAAAATTTTCTTGGCATTTAGAGGTAGATGGTATAGCATGGGATATCGAATTTCGTCGTAGCCTGGAGATGTATTTTTCCTGTTTTGCAGTGCATAATCTATTTCCTTCAGGTTAATAGGTGTTGAGAATATGGAATGATTATTTTTGGACTGTTTGAATGTTTCTAGGTTGTGGCTGATGTCATCAAGAGGCATAGGTGGTGCAATTTTATCAAAAAAGTCCTCCTGCCATGCAGTACTGTAATTTTTTTCTATATTATTTACTTTCCTTTGCATTCTTTTTGCTTGGTTCCAGAGTTCAGTCACAGGTGTATAATTATTAAGGTTTGAGCACCATCTCCTCCAACTGTACTTGGCTTTGTCTTTTAATAGTTTTTTTACTCGTGCTATTTCTTGCTTGCATACTATGTAGTTCTCCACGGTACTTTCATTTTTATATTTCATTAATTTTTGTTTACGTTGAGTGATTGCAGCGTCGCATTCAGGGTCCCACCAAGGAGGTAAGATTTTTTTATTTTTGTGTTTGAAGGGTTTGTTTACTGGGATTGCCACATTGGCAGCCATATTAATTCCTTGAATAAGAAGATCATAGTTTTCTTCCGTAGTATGCATTCTTTGGCAGTTTTCGGTAAAAAAAGTGTCAGCTGCGTCCTGATATTGTTTCCAGTTGGCTTTACGCAAGTTCCATTTGGTTTTCGGGAGATAATCTTCATAAAAGTGAATATTTTTGTTTATTTCAATGATTATGGGGAAATGATCTGATCCCATGACGTCCGCAAGTGTGTACCATTGGCAGTTAAGTGCTAGATCAGGCGTGGAAAGCGTGAGGTCTATTGCTGATTTATTATTAGTATTAGTAAATCTCGTGGGTTGCCCAGTGTTTAAAATTACAATATCGCTATCATCCAGCACTTCTTTGATTTGTTTCCCTTTGGGATTATTTTTGTAAGAGCCCCAAAACTCGTGATGTGCGTTGAAATCTCCACCTATTATACTGTTTGAATCCAGTAAGTCAATCACATTCTGCCAGTCAGTGTAATTGGTGTTTATATCCGGTGGACAATAAAGTGAAAAACAGTTCAAATCAACATCGTTGGAATTTTTTATTTGGATACCGCACATTAAGATGCCAGGTGAGAAATTTTGTTGAATGTTGATTTCCTTAAAAGCATAAATATTTTTAATTAAAATTGCAACGCCTGCATATCCATCATCCCTGTCCCTGCGGATAATGTAATAACCCCTAAATGAAATTTGTCTGCTGGGCTTGAACCATGTCTCAGATATGAGTGCTATGTCTATATCGTTTTCATCCAAACATTTCACCAAACTTAGTTTATTTGAAACTGCTGATTTAGCATTCCATTGCAAAATTTTGAAGTTACTTTTTACCTTATTAGCCATTGTAATAAATGCTGCTAATTTTGTTTTTTACAATTGTTGGGTTTATATTTTTTAATTCATCGAACGTGTTTACATCTTCTAATACACTTTGAAAAACACTAAATAATAATTTCACCATTTCATTGGCATTTTGTTCATATGTTGATTTATCAAAAGAAGGAAGAGGACGTACAGGTCCGAATGTGAAAGGAAACATGGATTCTTCTGGTATAGGGGAGGATAATTTTTTCCTTTTGTTGGGTGGTGTTAATTCGGGGTGTTGTTGAGAATGGGATGCTCTGGTTTGGTTGGATGTGGATGGTTGTATGGATGTATTCGTTCTGAATGTATTACCAGAATTTCTGTTTGTTTTTTGTGTTAATGGTGGAAAGGATTCGGAGTTTTCCGTGTCTAATATCAGATACTTGTTATTTGTACTTATATTTGCGTAGGAATTTTTAAGACCAGTTTTTGCTTCTAAAAAAGTTAAATTTTGTTCAGCCATATGTTTTTTTATTTTATGTTGCTCAACAAATTTGGGACATACTTTGGAAATTGATTTGTGTTTATCGCTTTTGCAATGTAAACAAAAACTGTCTTGTGGGTCCCTACAATTATGCTCGTTTTCTTTTTCTTTAGAACAGTTAATACAAAGTGTTTTTGTACTTCGGCAATTTTTTGCTACATGACCATGTTCTAGACATTTAAAGCACTGTATGACTTTGTGCACATATGGTTCGACTACACATGCTACGCTATTAATGTAAACATGTCTGGGTAACATATTCCCTTCAAATGTTAATAGTACCATTTGCCGAGGTACAAAAACAGTTTCACTATCTATATCTATTTTTCTTTTGAATCTATTGACTTCGGTTATAGTTACAGAGGAAATTATGTTTTCAAAAAGATAATCGTCTTTGAATATTGTGTCAACATTTCTTATAATTCCCTTTCGTTGCAACAAATTATTAGGTATAAAAGCTGTTAACTGTTCCTCGCTTAATCTTTCGTCATTTACTAATCTATTCGCGTCTTTTATAGTTTTCAATTCGATTCTTACTCTATTTCTACCTACGCTTGCTATGCTGATGATGTTTGGTATTTTTAGTTTTTTATGTAAAATGTGCCCTACCTTCATTGGATGCATTTTACCTATTCCTTCCTCTTCCCTGTTTGTTTTTTCGATGAATACATATACCTTATCAGAGTAGAGGTGAGCTTTCTGTATGTTGAATAATTTCTTTGATCGCTCTTTTTCCATGTTTTTGTCATTTCCAGAATTATCCGTGTCATTTGATTTATTCCCATCCAATTCCATATCACTTAAATTCCCCCCTCCGTCGGGGGGATCGTTTTTACCCATTTTAATTTGTTAGTTTGGATTTTCACTAGCAAAGTTTTGGTTATTTCGCACCTCTATTGTTGGTCAATTAATAAGTATGGTTTTTACACTAACCGGTTATTTTACAAGTACCTATCGATGCTCACTTGCTGAAAGACCGATTCGAACTGTCACATACCAACATTATTATTTCACCTTTAAATATTGAAGATTTTTCAGTCCGCCTCTGGTTAGTTGTCAAAAAAATTGACGTTTTTAATTTAATAGTATTATTTATTGCTTTGTAAAGTTTTTCTAAATAGCTTAAATATTTAATTTTACATAGGCAAAATGGAACGTACTCAAGCCGACAAAGTAGCACCTATCTTAATAATTGGTGAATCTAGAAAGAATCTCCATGAAGCGAAACGTTTATTTAATGAGAGATACCCAGGTCGCCCTACATTACACAAAAACAATTTGTTTTAGTGACGTAAGTACTGTTTGCCTCAATGGAAATGTGAATACACAAAATGTAAGGTATTGGGGTGACACAAATCCTCACACCTTTCATGAACAACATACCCAATTTCCAGAAAAAGTCAATGTTTGGGCAGGTATTTTGGGAAACCACACTGTTGGTCCTGTTTTCCTAAATTCAAATTTAGGCGGTGAAGTGTATCTGGAGATGTTACAAAATGCAATTGAGCCGTTAATTCTTGAAATTCTGGAAGATAATCCAGATTAATTCGGCCATCTGGAAATAACATTTCAACAAGATGGTGCTCCTGCAAATTATTATGGTGCAGTAAGATGTTACCTGGATGAAGAATATCGAGGGATCGGCCGGCGAAGTCCTATAGAATGGCCACCTCGGTCACAAGATCTGACACCATTAGATTTTTTTCTATGGGGGTACCTGAAATCCAAGGTTTATACTTTGGCACCAGATAGCATTGGCGTTTTCAAAGAAAGAATTATTGAAGAATGCAATGCAATTTCAGCTGACACATTCGAACGAGTACGACAAGAGTTTACTAATAGGATGTATTACTGTCAGGAAGTAGACGGAGCACATTTCGAACACTTGCTATAAGAATCCATTGTTGATATTTGATTAATTGAATTTAAAAAAATAATTTAAATAATTTTGGTATTTATTTAATTTATTCGTCAAAATTAGTTTAGGCCCAAACAAAATTAATATGCCTATGCCTATGTCAATGCCTTTCAAACGATATATCACTTGCCATCAGGTCCTATTTAAAATTATTGGCCAGAGTGGCACTGTGACGTCATCTATTACTATTAAGTCACCTGTTACCATTCGTAGAGAAGTTTACCACACTTTATTTTCACCCTCCAAATTTTATTAATGTGAGTGTACGTGTAGCCGTTCAAAAGATACGAGGAGGGGAGGGGACTTTTGAATAGCACTGTATAATCACACTTTGTGAAACTAATACTTTATCAATTATCATTTTACCATTAAACTGTATACCATTTATTACAGAGCACCCTACACATACTCCATACATCCGCAGCATATTCTCAACAGCAGGATTGTTTCCACAATTTCTTGCTATTGGATTATTTTTTGTTATAACCACCCTGTATAAATGGCCGATTGTGTACTGTTGTTGCCGAAATGAAATATTTTTATGATTACGTACCTAAACATTATTTACACCTTCAGCCTGAAATTCGACTTTTTACAGCTCAGTTACTGTTTGGTAAAAGTCTAGTTTTTCATGTACACTGAACTTAAATTGAAGTTGTCGGGCGGTAATTTAAACCTTAACCGACATCCGCCCATGAACGTGAAGCTTTAGGTACACCAGTCATTATGAAGTGTAGTCTCTCACGACTCACAAGAGATCAACTTTAAAAACATCAATAGCGGATGTAAATGTGAATGTGGGGTCTAAGCCAAGGACAAAGATGCCATCTCTCAGACTCAGACATCAGTTGAAAAGGTACACAGTAAAAACAAAAATTATATCTAATTATTATATTTAAGAGTTGAATGTTGAACTACCAGGGCTATTATAAAAATTTGGAAAGTAGTGGCCGACGCATGAAACATTAATTTTTTCAGTTTTAACGAATAATCAAAACCATGCTAAAGTTGTGAAATTTATTGTGGTTAATTTAAACAGCACCTGTGTATGGCAGCATATAGGTGCAATTCTGTAAGCAAATGTTAAATTTTAACGCACAGAAATAAGACAATCTTCTGACCCATTTTTGCTAGTCTGTATGCATATTAAGTATTAACGGAAAACTCTTCATTGGATACCATAAACGTTGAAATTTGAATCATAATCTTGACTATGTATAGATTAAAACATTTATAATAGCGTAAACTTTGTCAAATTTAACAGCGTACCGTTAATTTTTAACCACTTCTTATAGAATTGACCCATATATCCATCAAATTTTTGGGAAATTGTTATATATATTTGACAATATTCCTTTGACTCGGTATCTGAGCTTAAGCATTTAATAATAAAATTTGATATTGAAGATTGCACAGTAAACAGTAACAGATCCGTAGTCGGTAAAATTTAGATACTAAAACTGAATATTATTTCACCAGCTAAACATTTAAGTTGTAAAATAGTCATACATCAGGCATTACCTTTTCGAAAAAACGATTACGATAAGATATGATAATGCTATTGTTATCGGATCAACGACTACCTGCTGTGGGCTTTTCTCTTGAATGAATCATCTTGGTGTTAAAGCGAAGTTAAAACGAAATATCTTGGAATGGAGTTTACCCAATAGCTCTAACAGCAGTTTATAGTGACCATTTGATGAAAAATGGAAAAGCGATCGAAAATAATAACATCACCACTGTATCTTTTTCAAGTATTTTAATAAAAACTGACTAAATCCGTTTTACAAATGGTACCTTCTACATGACACGTAAAGATAAAGAGATCAGAACAATGGAAATGATAGTCCGTAATCTATATTGAGGTTGTTTAGAAGTGAAAGTCACAGTAATTTCCCACACATGTTACGATGACTTCGAACTTCTAGCAGTTTCCCATTCCCACATATTTATATTCATTTTCATTCTAATCTACTTTCACCTTCAAAACAATCTCTGGTAAAGTCAAGTCTTTGTTGATTACCTACATTGACGGCTTGACCATCTAATAGTCTTGGGCTGCTAAAGCGTTTCCTGCATCTGTGACACACAACTCTTTTTCGCCTACCGAATAAGCAGAAAAATAGGAAAACACAACAAAAGTCTTTGACATGCACTAACGCTTAAAATTGACGTGAAACGTCGAAGTTACCAAATGACAAATAGTGAAAAACTTCAAAAATCGTGGCGTTATGAATTTTTCGCCCTTGGGCTGCTAAACAATACTTTCCTCCCTATTTTTTGAGTTCATATGATGGGTTTTCCGGTAGGGTAGACGAAAAATATTAGAAGTAAACAATCCTTATTTCTGAAGTAAATTCAGAATTATAGTTCCATGTTCCATGCAATGGCAGGACATCTTTCATCTGGACGGACGTATGTCGTCGTTAGTCTTTGTTTACATCGATGTCCTCATGGATTTGCCTTAGGTATAGATTTAAAAAGTAGTAAGTTCCTCAAAGAGCCCAACCTTTAAGCTACATCCTCAATCAATCTACTAGCGAAGTGGCAAAACGGATACCCATCCTCAATCTGTCAATTGAGTCTGCCTGAATTTTATCGCACATGCGCATTTTCATTGTTATTTTAAGGTAACGAGGTAATTAAATAGTTCAACCTGTGATTATTCTTGTAAATAAAAGTAGTTACTACTTACCAAAGACAACAAATTAATATAATTACGATATTAGAAAATAATGTGTGTTTGTTTACAAACATAATAGAATAAAATAGGGTTAGGGTACCTAAATTATGTTCCCATGATTAAATGCGCATGACACAATTCGGCACGCACCGAAAAAGCTTACAACTTGCAAGCTTGCACTTCCAAGTCGGCGCGCATGTCAGCACGAAATTGAATTGAGGATACTTACGTTTAAAACGTCATTGTCCCAGCACGCGTGCCGAAGTACCACTTCGCCACTAAATTGATTGGGGATGGGCCTTAAAGTAGAATGTTAAGCTAATATAATGTTCAACTATTTACTTAATTACAGTTTCCTGTAACAATAATTGTCATATTTAAGTAAAGCTTCAGATGTCAAGATAATAGTATTATATTATTATAACGCCAATTTTGAAAATTAATTTTCAAAAAGTATACCGTTCCCTAAGAAGAGACATCTTCTCGGGCTTTTCTGTCGGGGCATATAGTCCGAGAAGTAGATGTTTGTTCTTGGTGAACGGCCTACTTTTTGAAAAGTAATTTTCAAATTTGTAAGTCGTTATAACAGAATAATACTATTATCTTGACATCTATTGTTCAGCTATTTGTAAAATTTGTTTGTTTTGTGCCAATGACCATATTAGTCGAACACAGAAATATATATAAATAAAATTCTAATCACCGAATGTCCTAGGCATTTTTTCAGAACAGTTTCTTTTAGTTTGGCTTTTAGTAGTAACTATGTGTGTGTGTGTGTGAGAGAGAGATGGTCTCGGACTAGTAGTAACTATAAAATACATTGTTCGGACATTTAAATTAGATTTATGTTTATCATTTGCCAGCGCTAAATACTTTTTCTGCTTTTGTCTCCTTGGATCCTTATTTCTTCTCAATCAATCCTGTTACTCGGACTCATACGTTTTAACCCTCTAAGAATTATTTATTGTTTTTGTACGAGTATAGGTAATAACTGGATCGTTTCAATTTCAATATAATATTTTTAACAGTGTAAACTGGTATCTACAAGGCTCAGAAGCTCGCTTGAACTATTATTAATATACTTTTTACAAAATATAATCAGAAAATAATTAGCGATTTGTTGAATAGATCATTACGTTAATGATAAGTGTTATAAGGGTGATTTTAGGACTGGGTTTTAAGAATGACAACATTTTTTAAATTGTCGTGATGTTAATTTTATGCTCGTTGCCAAGAATGCTTTGCATTGAAACATTTTTTAATTATATATGTAAATTTTACATTGAGTGAAGTTAAAAAAAATTGAATTTTTCCCCGTTTGGCCTAACCATCCCTTGCAGCATTCGGCATTTCGCGCAAAGAGTTGTACGGTGCAGTTAGGTTAGTTTATGTTTGAGCTGAGTAAATGATTCAGACCTATTTAAATTCTTCCAAACAAATAATTCAGCTTGTTAGCAAAGCCGAGCTATTTATTTGATGAATGATATTTCAGATCAAAACATCATTTACCTGATTCCGACCATGGCGGTCACATAAGTAGCATAAGCCAAGTAATTTAGATACCAATGGAACATACATGTCACCAAGACCTAAAATATCTACTGTGCCCCCTTCTACATAGCTCCCAGAGGCTAGTAGCTTCTTTGGACCCATATCCTGGAGGAATTTTAGGATATCTGCAGGCTTTAGTTTATGTAAGTATAGTAGTCTCATAGGTATTGTGCACTAGGATTCAAAATTGCTGGGCAATCCGCAAGTATGTAGATGGAGGTTTCTACTTCAATGTCACAGAGTCTACATTCTTCTTCCTTCACTAATTTGAGATTTTTCAGATGTCCATTCAGTCGACAGTGTCCAGTTAGAACACATGTTAAAACTCTTAATGCAGTTTGAATCTGACTAAGGCATCCATCAGTGGAACATAAATGATAAGTAATGTATTTCCAAGCCGAATTAAAGACAAATACCTACATTGGCGAAAGTTAAATTAAACAACCTACTACATCTTCATTTTAACCAGTCATCACAAGTGTCACCGATATAACATGATTTAATATTTTATACTGTTTTTTTTAAGGAGCCGTCCCTTCGCCGGTACCACCTCAGCCTCCTGGGCTTATTGTGGATACTCCTAGTGATCTGACTACAACCTATTCAGCCATTCCGTTCCCTGTATTAGCTCATACAGGTTCTTTGCTGGTTGGTTGTAGAAGTCTTCTGGAGTCTTTTGGAGTCTACCATACAGTTTCTGCCTTCTGTGGTCCAACGACTCACAGTTGCATAGTATATGCAGAGCTGTTTCGGTATCCTTTTTGCATCTTCTGCATGTAAGGTCTCCGTTGTACAGCCCTATTTTGTTTAGGTGTTCCTTTGTGGGAAAGTGTACCGTAAGTAGCCCCGTTATAGTGCGTATTTTGTTCCTGCTCATTGAGAGCAGTTCTTTCGCTACTTTTTCTGATGGTTCTTTTATGAATTTCTTCCCATGTATTTGCCTGGTCGTATTCTTCCAGTGTTTATTGTGTTGTTCTTTCAACCACCCTTTTAACCATGACCTCGTTAAGCATCTGGGGATGCCCACAGCAGGTTCGGGTCCGTTCATCAGAGTTGACGATCCTACTATTGCGAGTTCGTCAGCTTTTTCATTGCCTGCGATTCCTTTATGACCTGGGACTCATTCCAGTGCTACACTGTTCCGACTCGCCAGTCTTCTAAGTTCTTTACCTCATTCCCATACTAGCCGAGATGTCACCCTATAGCTCTGAAGTGCTTTAAGGAGACTATTATTTTTTCTCCAACACCTTCTCAAACTGTGTGGGCTAGTGAATTATTGAGCATATAAACGAGGGTATGCTATTTTTTGTATGATTTGAAAAAATTGGAATCTCGCTGGAGTAAGTGTGTAGAGTTGAAAGGAGATTATGTTGAAAAGTAAAATATTATTTTTACATTAGTAACCTTTTCATTGAAGGTACGCTTCCGTCAAACCGCCCTCGTATATTAGTTTTTTTTGTTAGCAGAATTATATAATTTTAAGTTATTGGTTTTTGAACACTTACGTTTTGCTTGTTTTTTGAATTCAAAAAATTATAAAATGACTCGAATCTCAGCATGTCGTTACTAAGCTCTCAGAGTTAGCGAAAAAATTGTTATTTGAAGCAGATTCGACGGCATTTGATTTAACCTCCAGTGAGTATTTCCTGTTTGGTGACGTCCATTAATTACGTGAGGTATCCAAGGGAAGGGGGATGGGATCGAGCCGAATCTTACGAAATCTACCTTGGGGGAGAAGGGTCTTGGCAAATATCACGTAATTCTTTTCTAGCAAGAACGATATAAAATTAGTAAAGTTAAGTTAAATTGAAATAATGAAAAATGAAATCTGACACAATCATGTTTATTGTATTTATCTCAGATTCCCAAATACTAGACCTTTGTGAGTTTTAAATAAAAATAATTAAGCAAATTGTTTTTTTAATAAATTCAACGCTCTTACACCCAAAACACAAATTTTGAAAAATCTCACGTAAGATTAGGGGAGGGATCGGGAAAAATATTACTACATCTCACCAAGTGCCTAGTGGTCGAGTCAAAAAATAATAATTAATGGACGCCCGATTGTGGTGTTTGAGTAAATGGATGTATTTTTTTTCTGTTCAAAAAAAAAATATTTTAAAGAAATATTGAACTGAACATTATCACAAAACAAGGTTGAAGAAAAGCTCAATACTTTAATACAAAACTACTTTCTTCGAAAAAGGAAATTGAAAAAATCTTGGATTTTAGAAAAAAATACAAATAAGTTAAACAGGCTATAAAAATAAGATACTTATGGTCAGTCTATGACATGGAAAATCATATATAATTGTTTCAATTTACTATGTCTAATTTTGATTAATATTTATATAATCAAATGGAGGCTAAAGACTCCTT
Source organism: Galerucella pusilla (assembly GCA_910591695.1). Lineage (NCBI taxonomy): Eukaryota > Metazoa > Arthropoda > Insecta > Coleoptera > Chrysomelidae > Galerucella > Galerucella pusilla. Next base: position 191,462 of record CAJUYI010000120.1, read on the forward strand.
AATCACCAAGCCCTTAGAGAATTAAATAAGAAACATGGTTGAAACCCGTTAGACCATTGATATACCTAGAAGTTATGATTATAGGTCAAAAAATCTCAAAATTAATAAAATACTAGACTTACATAATAGTAGATAATATGTTTTCAAGGTCTAAATTATCATTTTGCAAATATAATGTTTGTATTAACCTATAATCGGAAAAAAAAAGGAAAAACCTCGACTTCTTGTTGAGATATTATCGCTCTTATGAAGATGCTCTGGCCATTGTTTTCACACACTTGTCTCTATCACACCTTGTCTGATGGGCATTGTATCCAGGGACGTATATAAGGGGGGGGGTTTGGGGGTTCAAACCCTCCCCATAGAAAATACAATAAAGGTACAATAATTTTTTATTAGCATACTGCCGCAATATGAGTGTTCATCGGGATGTGGCAATAGAAATAGATTCCTCAACAATTGTGAATAATTTAGCTGAAGAGGTTAAATTTACTTTTGTGAGATTGATTTTCTGTTTTAATAAAAGCTTCAATTTTCAATCATCTTTCACTTTTTAAAATAGGTGCTCTCAAATTAATAAACAGGTAACATCTCATAACAGTCAAAAGATGACGAACTTGTAAGATCAGGATCGTCAACACTGATGAACGGACCCGAACCATCTGTGAACCAGATGCTCCACTAAGTCATGGTTAAAAGGGTGGGTAAAAGAACAATACATAAAACTCTGGAAGAATACGCCCAGGCAAACACATGGGAAGAAATTTATAAAAGAACTATCAGAAAAAGTAGCAAAAGAACTGCTCTCAATGAGCAGGAACAAACTACGCACCATAACGGGGCTTATTCTCACGGGAGACTTTCCCACAAATGAGCACTTGAACAAAATAGGGCTGTATAACGGAGACCTCACATGCAGGAGATGCAAAAAGGACGCTGAAACAGCTCTGCACATATTATGCAACTGTGAAACGCTGGACCACAGGAGGCAAAAACTAAATGGAAGACCCCAAGTAAAGAACCTGTATGAGCTAATACAGGGAACGGATTGGCTGAATAGGCTGTAGTCAGAGTGTTAGGAGAATCCACAATAAGCACAAGAGGCTGAGGTGGTGCCGGCGAAGGGACGGCTCCTTTAAAAAATATATATACATGGTTATAACCATTTCAGCAGAAGGGGGCAGAACGAAAAACGATGTTTAAAAATACTTTTAGATGTAGCCAAGTCAAACAAATAATTAAAAAAAAACTTAACATTATTTCTTGAACTTGAAAAATTGCTTTAGGTCGTGGCACTCGATTTTTTTCGCCTTAGGCGGCGCTTTCAATAAAGCTTTCCCCTTCTAAACCTATCAGATGAAAAAAACCAAAACCCTCCCCATGTAAAAGCTATAGCTACGTGACTGATTGTATCTATTATAATATGATCTCGGAAATGGTTCTAATTGAATATATAGTATTGGTTTCTGAATTCTTAGAAAATGTAACCATTATGAATTATGGCTTTGGTTGTTCGTTAGATGTGTTTATTAAAATTGTTCTGTTTTCAAATAACTTTTAATATTCAAAGTGAAAGATTATCAAAGAGTATTGTTACTTTACCAATTTTAGCAAATATATTTATGAACCAATTGAAGCAGCAAAATAAAAAATAATGTAGCTTTATAATTGAAAAATTGAGAGTCCCCGACATGGCGTTAATAATCATTGAGAACTTTCTGAAATAATCTACCGCTAAATAATTAATATTTTAAAGAAGATTCATACTATTTTCTATAATGCAATAATAAAATGTTGTTAGTTTTATAACGGCATATTTGGGTTACATAATACTGAAACCAACTAAAGTATAAAAGATAAATAAATTGCGAAATGTGCAAAACATTTGAAGCACTGACGCATATTAGCCATGAAAATTAGGTCACTGTTAAGTTAGGTCAAAGAGGCAAATTGCAAATAATCTTCATTTAGCTAACGGTTTTTAATGTTACACACATGTTTTAATTTTACGACTACATTTATTTTTGACAGCAACTTAATATTGGTGAAATATGAGTGAAAAATAAAAAATCATTAGACATATTAAGCAGTTGATTGAGTTCATTTGAATAAAGCCGAATATACAATAAAATAATCAATTGAGCTTAATAAAAAAATAATTATGTGGTCTAAAATCTTTTGAAATGCATTAAAAATTAGACAGATGAAAATTATGAACATAAATAGTTGCAAAATTATATAATACACATTATTTTTGTTATAGGTTATAGGTGCGATATCAAGTACAACTGGTCAAGGCGAATAAGACAGTTTTTCATTGATTTGAATGTATTAGATTACTGGAATAACCTTTCATCATTAAACTTTTCTGTTTTAAACAAAGATGTTTTAGCTAAATATTATACATATTTGCACGAGGTGAATGTTAATATTGTGTCTAGGTATTCTCATACATCTTTATATAGTAATTTTGATGTTTCTGAAACACCAAGTCCGTATTTACAAAAAAAGTTACCAATCCAAGTCACCCGCTCTCTGGCCCAACTACGTATGGCTAATAATTATAAAATTAAATTTACGTTCAACGGTATTGTTTATTATATTGACCTGAAATTAGTTTGCTCTATATATAACAATCAAGAAAAGGAAACTCTTCTTCATGTTATCTTTGAGTGACCCATAAATACTTTAATGAAGCGCAATATTTCTTGTTTACAGAATGTAATTGCTTTAATTAAGGCTTTGCAAAATATTACAAATGCCAATATACTCCAATTAAGATCCTTCATATTAAATGAATAAGTTTTCAATTTTTATTTTTTCCCAGTTTAGCCAAATAATTATATTATATAACAGTATTAATGTAATTGTATATAATGTAGCCACTCGTCGCTATAAGCTTAGAAGCAAATAAAAATATTATTATTACTATTTTTGTTATTTTTTCATAAAACATTTACAGAACGTAGAGCTGGTCAATAAAATGGAAAAATATGAATATTAGGAATCTATAGTACCTAGTTTACCTAACTAGTGCTGAAAGTTATACTTTTCCGCACGCTATTGCAGATGCAGTGTGTCCTGGAATCCATAGTAAGGCGACTATATTGTTCTCGCCTAGTTCATTGAGTTTGTCTAGGTATTCCCACACCATTTTGTAACTGATTACACAAGAGCTCAGTGCTTTAATCTTGACTATCCGATAATATGATAATCCTTTGTCTTCTGTATCCTTTATCAATATTGAACTGTATCCTTTATCAATATTGAACTGGGCGCACTTTCTTATGGCGTGGATTTCCGCTTGAAAGATACTTGGGGTTTTTCCCAAGCTTTCAGAGTGTTCGGCTCCTGGCCCGAACACTCCTATCCCAGTTCCTTCTATTGCTTTTGAGCCGTCTGTGTACCACTGAATGGCATTCTTTCCAAGTCTGGTAATGGAAAGAATGCCATTCAATGGTACACTTACTCGAATAAACTCATCTCTTCACAGAAGCATTGCAAATACATTCTGTAAATTTATTTCAAATTGCGCTTTTTAATTGTGTCTTATTATAAATTAGAATATCCCTTTAGGTTCAATCTCCTCAAAGAAATCGATAATATATTATAAAGTTGTTGGTCTATCTATATTCTCTAGGCGCACAAACGCAGCTCAACAGAAACGCAGTAACCAGTAACACATAGTGTGTTCCGCAGACCCCACAGATACGACACTCGGTGTTTTCGACCAGCCCTAGTCTACCCAGATGACTTCTTCGAGTTTTTAAGGTCCTTTGATAAAGGCCACTGCTTGCCTCAAGCCTAATATTTCATTCCAACAGGCGCATTGGCTCTTAAAGCGATCTCTACTCTTGAACTACGATCACCTGGGAAGTTAGCTTATTACTTCGTTACCCAGGATCTCATAGTCACTCGGAATCAATACCAAAACAAGTTTATTGATTACATCTAGTATTCCAAACCAGTTTTGAATTGTAACTGCTGGAGCACAGTGCCGTTATTGCAGCCTGGCGCTCTCCAACATCGACCCAACTCGAAATCTTCTGCTCCATGGCTTCCAGTATAGTCCAAGAGCCAGAGCCAAAAAAACTGTTTCAATTTCTAAAGGCTGGTTTTTTGTTAAATCGTTGTAGCCGATGGGTACACAAACAGGCTCCGGTCAGTCAAGCGTGCCGTAGAACAGGTGGCTCAGGTGCGATATTAAAGGTGTATCATTTGACGGGTGAACAAAATGAATTTCTAAAAGATGAAAATTGTTATACAACTTCTTTATTGTATGAAATAAAAGTTGTGTTGGTCAGTCAGTCATACATTAGAACAGAGCTGGTCAGTCAGTCCGGATAGACGTAGGATAAATAATTATTAAGTGCAATTCGTTTCTAAAACTTCAAATTTTGTCTGAGGGTTCAGAATTATGTATTGAACGTCAAAACATCCGTCAGTCATGTGTTCAGTAGAACAACGTCCGTCAGTCAGGTGAAAAAGGTAAAGTTATACCGCGCGCGCCGTTTGAGTTTCAGGCTGCGGATCACGATATTTCTACATTTGTATTGTTATTTTAACAATCAGAAAACGTCATTTGATGTTTTAATTAGTAGTTCTATGGATAATTACCATTTGTATCGCATCGACAAACGATTTATTTAATCATTTGATACGTTTCGTTCGGTATTATTATGCAAAAAAATAAAAAATTGTGGGTTCAGAAAAACTTATCTTATCTACACCAGTAAATGTCACTTGGAAGTGCGATTTTGGCTATTGTAATAGCTTGAAATTTAATTACGTTCTTAAATACTCTTAATTGATTAATCCACAGGACAAATTTGTATGAGTTGTAATTTCGCAAAATATTCGTGCTTAGGAAGAAGCATTAATTATTGAAGGTATAAAAAATAAGGAATTGAATCTCTTACGTTGGAAATATAATGTATTTCTCTTACGTTGGAAATATAATGTATGCGAATAAACGGGTATATTGAAAACGAACTAGAAAAGACAGGTATACTCGTCGGTAAGAATCCGAATTTTCGTACACAATAGCTAGCTTGCTAGTTCGAGAGAGAGGGCTCTGTTTCCCCCACCTTTGAACGTCCTCCACTTCAAATTTTAATAGTTATTCTACCAAACGCTGATGCGACGCTATACTTTACACGAATTAGCAAGATCGCTTGACACTTTTTCAAAGTTTCTTCCGTGAATGAATTCAACAGAAGTTGCTTTTTAAGAGCGAATACACAAATTCTGTTCATTTTGTAAATCAACCGAAGTGTTGCATCAGCGTTTGGTAGAATAACCGTTGAAATTTGAAGTGGAGGACGTTCAAAGGTGGGGGAAAAAGAGCCCTCTCTCTCTCTCTCTCGAACTCTAGCTATTGTGTACGAAAATTCGGATTCTTACCGACGAGTAAACCTGTCTTTTCTAGTTCGTTTTCAATACACCCGTTCATTCGCATACATTCTATTTCCAACGTAAGAGAAATACATTATATTTCCAACGTAAGAGATTCAATTATTTTTTATACCTTCAATAATGAATGCTTCTTCCTAAGCACGAATATTTTGCGAAATTACAACTCATACAAATTTGTCCTGTAGATTAATCAATTAAGAGTATTCAAGAACGTAATTAAATTTCAAGTTATTACAATAGCCAAAATCACATTTCCAAGTGACATTTACTGGTGTAGATAAGATAAGTTTTTCTGAACCCACAATTTTTTATTTTTTTGCATAATAATACTGCACGAAACGTTTCAAAGGATTAAATAAATAGTTTGTCGATGCGATATAAATGGTAATTATCCATAGAACTACTAATTAAAACATCAAATGACGTTTTCTGATTGTTAAAATAACAATACAAATGTAGAAATATCATGATACGCAGCCTGAAACTCAAACGGCGCACCTGACTGACGGACGTTGTTCTATTGAACACATGACTGACGGATGTTTTGATGTTAAATACATAATTCTGAACCTTCAGACAAAATTTGAAGTTTTAGAAACAAATTGCACTTAATAATTATTTATCCTACGTCTATCCGGTCTGACTGACCAGCTCTGTTCTAATGTATGACTGACTGACCAACACAACTTTTATTTCATACAATAGAGAAGTTGTATAACAATTTTCAGCTTTTAGAAATTCATTTTGTTCACCCGTCAAATGATACACCTTTAATATCGCACCTGAACCACCTGTTCTACGGCACGCTTGACTGACCGGAGCATGTTTGTGTACCCATCGGCTACAACGATTAAACAAAAAACCAGCCTTTAGAAATTGAAACAGTTTTTTTGGCTCTGGCTCTCCGGCTAGTACACATTGCATGCTACTTTGTCTATCACAAACCATAAATTCACACTTGCCAATGAAGGGGTGTAATGTTAAGAATGATTTGCAGCGCTATCGTGGAAGTGGTGCAAAGTAATCGTTAGGCAGACCAGATTTTATAAGATCATAAGCCTGGCTACCCCTACATACAACCAGTAGACCTGTTTGTGTCTCATGCGCTAGTTCGTTCTATAAAGTATTTTGAATCCAATAATGATAGATTGCCTTTGCAAATTACTTTTTTCCAATGGGAGTTCCAGCTAAGCGGTTTATCTAGCGAAACGCTAATATTGAGTGGTATGAATAAAAACGAAGTACATGCTAATACTAGAAGTATTAGCATTTTTATAAAGTAGGTACTTCAAAACTAAGAAGAAACTATATTTCAAAGTAGATACTTTTAATTTTTCCGGAAGTTACTATACTAAGTAGCACTCTCGTGAAAATGACTGAAGTATTTACTGCAATTTGAAGTAGCGACTTCTTAGGCAGATACTTCGATTTCATGAAGAAATTGTGGTATTTTCTAAACGTTAGCGAAGTTGGTATAATAGCCGTTTCTTGAGAATTCTAAGGTCAGTTTTGTTTGAAAATGGATGGAATACGCAGAAGAAAAATATACAGTGAATGAATATAGGTCAACTCTTTAAGGGCTGTATCTCTTGCAGAGTTGATGGCAGGTGTCATTTTTTTATCCAGCAGTATCTTGAAATCTTCTGGCATTATAACAAATGCTAATTGTATATCTTCATTTTGGGACTCTTCTTGCTAGGGCATTTCTTCATCTGAAGACATTTTACATATTCACGAGCACACTTTATTACTTTTGATAATTTAGTTGACAACCAAGAAAAATAGCAAATACTATTTCGGGTAGTTTCGAGGGTAGTCTGGACAATTTTGTATAACAACAACGATGGAACAGAAAATCTAATAAACTTGTCATGACCTGCTCCCCGAGCAGAAGGAGTGGGAGGTGCTGCACATGTCGAAGCATATACTACGGGCTAAAAGTAGATACTACAAGCAGTGTAGTATATACTTCAACGTTAAGCAGATTGTACCGGAACTGACCAGATGCTTCGAGATGGAGCAGATACTTTGAAGTAGATCCTTAAATTTGCAGTATTAGCATATATTCATACCACCCAATAGGTTTGTTCCAACTGGCGATAGAACCGTCCTTGGTATCATTAGCGCAAGTGCTGTATTTCTTTCGCGTCCAACTGATTGTAGTATGATCATAGTATAGGAACGAACTTGGGACTGCTTGGAACAGAAAACAAACTGTACCTTCTGGGGAGGGATGATAAATTTGATGTCTTCATCATAAATTCGAGTTTGCGCCCTATACAGTCCTTGAAACGACAAATAAATGCTAAAAATGATAAATTCATGCCAAATATCTTCTTACAGAAAGAACCAAATTGAGCGTAACAGCAATAATAGAATTATT
>CAJUYI010000120.1:219259-239859 GCA_910591695.1 Galerucella pusilla
AGTCTTAGGCCCGATTCTTTTCAATATTTATGTGAATGAATTATATTCTCTCGAAAGTGATGGATTCATTCTTGGTTTCGCTGATGATACGGCCATACTCTATACTGCTGACACTTGGGAAGCACTAAAGGACAAATCACAAAACGATTTTAGTAAAATAAAATCTTTTCTAAATAGTAAATTACTCACAGTGAACTTGGAAAATCAAACTACATCCCTTTTAGCTGTAACAGAACTGGATTACCAATTTTCGATAACTTAACTGTAAGTATAAATGACAAGCCCTATCACATTTCACCGCTTAGTAAAATTAAATATCTAGGGGTCATCATTGATTCACATTTAAGGTGGGACTCTCACATTGAATATATTATTAAAAAACTACAGATTATTTTATACAAATTCAAATACCTTAAAAACATATTACCAACCCACCTCCTAAAAACACTATACTACGCACTTGTGGAAAGCCATATCCGCTATGGAATACTGGGATGGGGAGCTGCTGCGAAAACGTACATACACCTTTTAGAAATATGTCAGAAACGATTTCTAAAACTCATTTTTTCTAAGGATCGACAGTACAACTCTAATCAACTGTACCTAGAAACAAATATTATGGACATCAGACAATTATACTTCTTTCACACTCTTATAAAATATCACACCAAAAAACAAACAGCATTACTAGCTAACCATCCATACAATACAAGAAATGAACGAATAAAAACATCTATATATCCACCTCAATTCAAAAATGCACTGAAAGTATTCATTCATGAGAATCCAAGACAATTAATTCATCGCCATTTTGATGCATATATGTGATCTGAACAAATCATGATCTTAATAGGTTACAGTGTACTGCTTGCATAAACAAGGAGAAACTTGTTATTATTCTGTATTGTTGTGTATTTCTTTTTATTTCGGTTGTTATTCGGTTATTATTTATTTATAAATTTATTATTTATTATTTATAATTATATTATCATTTGTATTTTTAGGAAATATTTATAAGTACACTTTTATGTGATGTATGTATTGTATGTAATAATTTTATTAACCTTTTTATATTTACGCGAAACAAGTGGAACAGCACTTATCGCTCATTACCTTTATTCATCATATTTTACTGTGAGATACTCCTTTATATTGTTATTTATTGAATAAAGATTATTATTATTATTATTATTATTATTACTATCAAATTTATTTTACAGCCCTTTAACAGTTTTATTGTTCAAAATCTCCAAGGTTAATTCATATGTTGGATCTTTTACAACAGAAGGTGGTATTTCCCCCCCCCCCAGTAGCAAATTATTCCTTCCTATCATTTGCTGCAGACCTGCGAGTTTCTTTCTTTTTATTTGTGTAGAATCGTTTCAAAACATCTACAGGTCTGTAGCTATCTGATTGAGCATTAAACTCTCTCTCAATCTTTTTCCAGGCCTGTTCCTTATCCTTCCAGTTTTACGCACCTGTTTCTTTGCATTCTATTATGTGCTTGTATTTTCTTATCAAATTCAAACACATTATTTTCTCATTTTGAGAGAAATTTATCGATCTCTTCCTTTTTTCGCTCATATTGAAAACTCTAAATATCTAATAGTTGTCATATTTGACACTACTATTACCAACAAAATTGCTAATTTTCAAATTATTCCTAAATGTCAAGATACCAACTCACACCTAACTCATAACTTACTAACTAGAACCTTAACTACAAATGGTGCAAAGCACTTCACTTTTAATCAATGGTTGAAGTTAATCATGAGTTACTTAATCCAAAAGATAACAGCAACCGGTGCAAACAGCAGTAAGGTGACTATATTGTTCTTGCCAAGCTCATTAAATAGACCTAACGCTTTAGATATCTCCTTCTACTGTCAAAAATTAACCTTCCCATAATATTTAATCATTGTGGGTGGGTGATTTAATCACCCATATAAATGGTTGTTTTGTCTTTATTAATTTTGATTTTATATACACTGAGTTGTAGGTACGTTTTTTATGTAGGCTTATTATAGGTAATCATCACTTATTTTCATTTCGTTGGGAAGAAAGTTGTAAGCAATATAATGTTTTTCCAAAAGATCAGACTATTAATAATATAAGACGCCATCTCATTACGAATTTTATTCGACCCTCGTATAAAACTCGTAGGTGTATTATTCTTGGCCGACAAGCCAATTGCAAAGTTGCAGGAAGAACGTAATATTTAAAGACGATGCCACTGTCCTTGGACCACTTTAACGAAATAAAAACATCTGTTCATTGGAAACTGACTGATTTTTTAATATTCAGGATAACCATTAATAACAGATTGGGTTTCACACATCATATTGTCAATGTGGGCCTCGTATGGGATATATGGTTACGCCTGTGGGTGTTTGTCAAAAACCATTAACAGTTTTTTCAAGTGCTTCTAAATTCTCTATAAACGAAATCCGTTTATATAAATCATATAAAAACATAATAATAGATTCTAATCAATATAAATATCAATAGGAATGCTTTTTTTATATTATGTACAATAAAGGTCGATTGGAAGGAGATAAATATCCGGTAGGAGGCGACACTTTGATTCCAAACACGATCATACTTATTTTTGACAGGTGCGTAACCTATAATTAAACTTTAGACATATTATTTCATATTTGTTTTTGATTTAAAAACGAACAACTACATACCCAACTTATGTAAGGATGATCTAATCCGCTATTATCATTTAATAGCAACCATTTTTTAAATATCTATTTCCAAGTAAGTAAGTATCCCAAGAACAATGATCATCAACGGTTTTTATTTTTTCTACTAAAATGAATTAATCAAATAAAGTTTATTCATAGATTTTGAATGGCGCCAATATATTTTCATTAATAATAACTTACATGCGCTTACTATGAACATGTTATTTGAACATCTGCATCAGCATAAACATCGTGTTTCAATAAATGATACAGTTTTCGCGCCACCTTGTGTTTAGTCTACGTCAGACAGTAAACGCTACCGAGTGGAAAAAAGTAAAGGATATAGTAACAATATGGAAGCTATTTTCTATTAGAAAATCACCTTAAAAATTATTTATACTATATTAGTTTCTGTAAAAAAATTAAATTACTATTTGTAATCAAGGCAAGCCAAATAACATTTATTTTACATGAATTGAAGCATTTGAAATTATTTTTCCATAGCACAATACAAACATTTTGGCTTGGTTCGAAGCAACTTCAAAACTAGTTGGTTTTATTAACGATTTGCAGATTATTTGCTTTTATTATGCTCTACATCATGACGTCCCAACTAGCAAAATGGAATTCTAAGAGGCATGAATTGTTGTATAATAGTCGAATAGCGTTGTTTAAAGGACTTTTTACTGCTATTAAGCCTTTTGTTGCGATAACGTTGTTTTTTAAAGAAAATTGTTGTATTAAATGATTTTATAGTGACTTTTACAATATATGCTATAACGCATTATACGACCATTTCTTTTAAAATGATATAATACCTAATAAGCCAGTTTATACAATATCAAAAATATAGTTTTATAAGACTTTTATACCTATTGTATAAGAGTTCTATAATATACTATATAACTAACAGCTACAACATTATAAAATAATTACTTAAGCTGGTCTTATTGAAGCTGTATAATGTTGTATAATAAATATTGTATAGCATTCAATTGCGTTGCATTATAAAACACTTTTTAGTTGTATAGTGCCTAAATATTCTTCGTTATAAAACAGTTATCGTATACCGTTCCATTTGACAATAAAATATTATTTATGGCATTTCTTTGGGATAAAATTGTTGCTTTATAAATCGCCATGTTTAAATAAGCAATTCTTGTACCGCTTTAGCCGCCATTATGAGCAATTGAGTTGGAAACATGAAACTATATTGAAAAATGTGACTTTATCATTATTTAGAGTATTATATTGTGAAAGAATATCCATATGAAGTGATAAACTATTAAAGTCATAAAAGAAAGTATTTAAGGATGTTCTATTTTATTATTTTTTTCAAGTATGTACTTGAAACTTAACCAGGATTGAAGCGCTTCATTTTCTTGCCAAATATATACCTATAATCTATCAGTAAAATTTGCGGCGCATCAAAATTTGTGCTATTAAATCATCCAAATGAAATTATAATTTTTACTATCGATGTCCGCCTAAGCGGCCCAAGTCGTTTTTATAAATCTCCATTTCTACAAATAAAATGTATGATGCACGTTCAAGTTGAAATATAATTTGGTTCTGATATTCTTCACTGAAAAATGAAATGCTCTTATAAACTGCTAGATGACAAAATGTTTCCATTGTGCTCGAAATAACAGCATTATAAAAAAATATACTGCATTATACAACCATTTTGTAAGACCTTCATAGTGCCGCTTCAATCCCATTTTATAGATGTGACTACATGACACACTATTAAATCATTTTAAAGTAGCTGTATAAATGGTTATAAAACAGTCATATAAGAGTTGTATAAACTTTTAATAGAAATGTTATACAACCAAACAGTTGTATTAAAATGGGCCCTTTTCAGTTGTATAAGGATCATATAATTGTTTTGTAGACCGTTATAAGAATTTAAGTATCCTATGAGACATAATCTTGTAGCTGTTTATACAAACCTCATAGAATTTAAATTGCTACTTGGGGTTATAGTATGAAAATTGCTTTTAAAAACGCTCCTAAAGTAACTATTAAACCCTGCCTCCAAACCTGTTTTACTTTCAGAAAAATAAAAAGCAAAATCAATGCAAATTACAAAACAAATTAAAATATAAAAAATGCAAATTGGACCATATGCTCAAAAATTCCCTCTCCTTGAGCGAGAGGGAAGTCTGTCGTGTATTTGATAACATAGCAGGTGTAGAGTTGCAAATAATTTATGGAATTCGAGCCTGTTATAATCATGAATACTGGAGTTGCAATTCCCTCCAAAAGTGACAAATTGAGTCCTAAAAGCTCCTCTACCTATCTACCTATCTTGTTAAACGATACTATAGGTGAGTTCGGTGTAGTGTTTGTGTAGTGCAGAGTTTAGTCACGTGCTGATGGTGTAAGGATGGTGTGATCAGTGTGTAACACTTAATACACCACCATTTTGTACCGAGTAAACGGTGTCCCACCATGTTTACACCATTCATACCCCAAAGTATTACCAAACGCAATAATAGTGTGCACTATATTTTCTCTGACCAATTAACGAACGCAACAGTGTCAATAGTGCCAAAAGTGTTGACACTTTTTACCATTCCGAACTCAGTACGAGCTCAGCTTATATAAGCTCAAATTATGATTCCCGAACAATGTTCGACGACACACTGAAATAACTGGGACAATACTAGATGAACACATATTTTACATTGATAGAATGACACTGGAAAACATATTCACTGAGCGAGTGAATATCATCATCCCATCCAGGGAACAGGTAATGCATCTACCCAAGTAACACAATAAGCATCGAAGTAGACTTAAAATCGACTTTTGTGTCACACTTGAAGCTAATAGGCAATTGAAACCGTCCACTAAAGCTTCTACATGTAGCATTCATTACGTAATCGCTGCCTAAAGGGAGCGCGCGGTTTGGCCTTAAAGTAGATTTGATAGCTTATTAGCAATTCAACCTGTAGGCCTGAATAGCCATAAATTGGCACCAAAATAGCATTTTATTAGATTTGATTGCCAACATTGGCTGTCAAAGCGATATAAAGAAGCAGTCGTTTAGTCCAGATATGGCTTTCAATGCTTTGAATGATCATGCGCAGTTAAACATTTCTCGTGAGAATGTAATGAAGTTTTGTTTTGGATAAATATTAGATTGATATTGGAAATGTATGCCAACTGTTATGTAGGTGTTCACAAAAACAAACATCGTCAACTGTTATGGCAGAGATCTTTCCTTCAACATATTATGACTATTATTATTGTTTTTGAAAGTGGAAAATATCATTGTGAACCATTAGAAATCTCTGCAAACCTTAATTTTTTGTAAAATGTGAATGAAATACTTCCTGAAAACAGAGGGGCCAGTAATAACTGTGAGCAAAATATACTTTATAAATTAAATTATTTTATTATGAATTACGGTGTTGTCATATTCAATTTTGATACCTATCGATAAATTATATACATCCAATTGAAATTAAAGTTTTTTATAGTATTTTTGGTTGGATTGATTGATAATATTATATGTGATGGATTAAATTGATTTATATTTCCCAGATTTTCTGAAATTTGTATCCCAGTTTGAAATAAAATAATATTCTGCACCAGATTATTTGCATATTGCATACTTATATAAAAATAGTATCATATACCTATCAATATATAGATAAAAAAAACTATGGCAACATTGCTCATTATCGTGAGCAAACGGTTCGGCCATGTCTTTATTGTATTTAATAAGCATTTTTCTATGCCAATACGAAGCTTTATGGAATTAAAAGCTAGATAGCTGTTTGTATTGCTTTGTGAAAGCTTTCAACATTATAAAGTTGAAGAAAAAGAAGATTGTGAGGTTATATTTTGAGTAATAGATTGTTTTATAGGTCATATTTTATAATTATTTCCTAATAAAAAATGAACACCTTTAAAGTTATTGAGACCTTAGAAAATGGAGAGAAAATTTTGTGTGCTGCTTCTGAAGCATGGGATGGGAACAACAGCAACAACAAATTTTCCACCAGGACATAGTGGTATAAGCCTATTAAGAAACAGTCCCACGACAAGGCCAATAGAGAGACGTGGTCCAAGAACCAGGAAGGTGATCTTCTGTGTCTATCGTTATTTCGTTGTAACTTTTAGCTGCGTTACTACTAATATGTTCGTCCAAATTTCCGTAGTTTTGTAATTTTTAATTCATTTTTATTCCAATCTTTTTCTCCATGATATATAATAATTTCTGAAATATCATGACACCTTTGAATTGAATTGAGATTTACAATCACATTACGGTTAGCAATACTGTGGGTTTTTTCTGGAATTAATTTCCATTTAAAATCCAAATTAATTCCAATACAAAACTTTATAATATTGCTTATAAATGGCACTAATTGAGGCACTTAAAGACATTTTATGACCACACTAAATTCCAATTTGGCTATTCATTTTTTTGGAATTTTTTAAAGTCATTATCTCTTTTTTGGCTACTTTTCATGACTTACTAGCAATCATTGCTACTTAGCTGCAATATTTAGTCTTAAACAAGATAAGACGTCTTCTAAGGAAGGCTGAAATTATTCTATGAAATAATGAAATAATGCTCAGAATATGCTAAACTTTATCTTTTATTCTGAATTACATATGCTTCGATCTAGCATTATTTGCTTGGTAAATGAAATGTGTTACTTGGGTAGGTAATTCTGGAGAAATCATCTGATTCACCGATGGATCCAAAGAAACAATGGCACTGGGGGAGCTGGTATAAGTGGACCTAGAAAGAAACTGTCTCTTCGCCTTGGTCGATACAAAACCGTGTTTCAAGCAGAGACGATTGCCACTATAGGCATTGATGAAAATATCAGAAGAGGATATACCGGACAAAAAATTAAAATTTTCACTGACAGCCAGGCTCTGCTTAAAGCTGTCAGCAACCCAACAACTAGGTCTTAACTGGTAAAAAACTGTAAAGAATCCCTTAACATGCTAGCAAGAGACAACAAAGTGTCTGTAATATGGGTGCCGGCACATTTCCCCCAGGGAATTGCAGGGAATGAAATGGCAGACCAGTTAGCTAAAGAAGGCTCTAAAGGAAGCTTCTCAGATCCGGAACCATTTTGTGGAATCACAAAGGATTACATAATAGGGGAAGTCGGGAACTGGCTAGTTAAGGAACACCAACTCAAATGGAGGCTGACACAGAAGACAGTTACCGATCTGGTGACTGGACACTGTACCCCGAGGAAGCATCTGCATAGAATGGGCAAAGCTAGTGAACCTCTGTGCAAAAAATGTGAACTCAACGATGAAACATACCCTGCTTCTGTGAGAACTTACAAGGACTCAGACGGAAGCACTTTGGAGTGGAAATAACACAACCATCACAACTACTGAAGATCCCTCCAAATAAACTGGTGGCCTATATAGAAGATACGAAGTATCTAGAATGGAAGTAGTTAGATAAAATGGGTAATGGTACACAGATTCAGTTTAAGTGCCTGGGCTGTTGAGCTCGACTCAAGCGTATGAATGAATATAAAGAATGAATGAAGCTCAAACGTTCATTTTCCATGGGTACTGGGTGCGTAACGCGAAAAATCAATGAAAATTTTTCCTTAACCAATATCGAACACTTTATGGGTTGTGATTGCCAAGTAATGTAAAAGTTGACTCGTCCTTAAAAACTAAGTTCCTAGTGTTTTGCGTAGTTATTAATAGATACTTTCTCACAAATTTCTATCCAATATTGTCAGAACTCAAAGTCTCATGGATTTTTCATTCTTGTATCTATGACTAAAATCCATTTTTCTTTAGAGTTCTTTTAATACTTGTAGCACATGAATTTACTGTAACGTAGGTTGTATTACAGAAACAAAAACCATTATCTCCAACGTTGATCTGTCACCTCAAGTGGACGACGAAAATTTCTGTATCAGCAGCATCGTTTTTCAAAATTATATTATGCACAGTTGATAATAAAGAGGTAGACCTATAATCAAATTTTGTAGAAAGTTATTCACAAATTTGTCTGTATATAAAAAATTGTCATGTAAAATCATCTTTTGAAAACAATATTCAATACACTACAAGTTAAACATTCACAATCAATCGAAAAGATTTTGTAAAATAAGACTTATCTTTAAACTAAGTTGATGTATATGACCGTCAAGCTGTAAAATTAGATAAATTGTATTGAGATCCTTGACTAGAAATTCAATGAATTTGTCTTCAACATTGTTGACGTTGACTTTTTATCGAATCCTGTATTATTTATAAGGTGGTAATTTTAATAATATACATACATAATAAACATACCAGTCACAGTAGCTATTGCAATTAGATACACACGGATTGTGTGAAAGAACCTATAATTTTATAATGCGTTTTTATTTTGTAAAATAAAGCAAAAAAACTAGCCCAGTTGACATCACAATACGACCCTGTCATTGTTTACTTTTTATTGAGATACTTACGCCGATAGTCTGTAGGTGGTGAGAGTCTTACAAAATATCTTATAGCGGACTTATAAATTATCTTTCATTTATTTACACTATGCGAGGCATTCCATTTAAAATTCTCATAAACTAGAACAAGTTAACTTTTTATCTAAATTAACTCGTTAATTTTTTTAAATGATTATAATTATCTGGTTTTCCAACGTTTCATACAAAGAAGAATCTTCACACAGACATAAATAGTATACAAGTTACACATTCACTTATATTCATAATAAATTATAAAAAAACACGCTTTATAGGTAATCGAACTAACTATAGTATGAAATAATTCTTAATCTAAAAATGAAATAATTAAGGAGAAATTTAATGTCATTGTGTTAATGGCATGGGGTGCTTTGTACTACATTTATACACTAACTCTGCATTTTGGAATAAAAATTATAACAATTGATATCGAGTACCCCACGCTTTTACTATAATGACCTTAAATTTCTCGATAATCATTTCATTCTAAAATTAGGAATACTTTTTTACCTTTTATAGTTCGATTACTTATAAAGCGTGTTTCTTTTAAACTAAAATTTATTTTTTATTTTTTAGCTCGATTTACTATAAGGTGTTTTTTTCAAGCTCGATGCCGGAAAAAAGTAATATTTTTTTTAGTGGAACACCCGGTCATTGATGAGTGTGCAAAATTCGAGTTAATCTAAGCGTTTAGGCCCAGTTTCACCAAACTACAATTGATCTCGGATTAATTAAGCTCTACTTGATAGTTAAACTGACTTAACTTATTTCCCGTTTCACCATGCATCGACCCATCCGAGATGATCGCGATTTATTAAATCACGATTAGATCAGCAAACCATTTTGGCAACGTTGTGGAATGCAGAAAATTCTATTGTTTTGTGAATATGTAATATGTATAGTTCTGTGTCAGTCATTGAGATTTGATAGCATAAACATAACCCTAAATAATATTTTGTATTTACACCGCTCTGGTTATAATATTTTTGTAAGAATAAACTTAATAAATAAACAATGACTGACGTGCAGAAGCTGAAAAAAAGAGAGACCCAACATTCACAGTGCAGGATAAACAGATCTTAGTAGATATTCTCAGAAAGTACTCACATATAATTGAGAACAAAAAAACTGATAATGAATTAATGAATCTATGAATTCAAAAAATGAATGTTGGGAGAAACAAATAACACAAGAGAATAATTCCGAAGCAGCATCTCCAAGCACAACGATTGTCTTGAAAAATTGTTGGAAGAACGAAAAATAAATTCATCTTCACCGCTATCGTCTTCGAAAGCAAGATCATAAACTCCTCGAAATGTCATAATATCCAAAAATATTTATTCTTCATCTATAATAATTATAATATTGAAATCTGAACTAATCGGACTTCAGACAGATGAAAAATGGCCGATTTGTACTAAATCGCGATCAGTCGATTTAATCCCACTTTTGAGCATGGTGAAACGTTACAATATGTCATTCGTGATTAGATGCTCCACTTAAGAGATAAATCGGGATTAAAACTGTTGGTGAAACTGGGCCTTAGAGTAGGTAAAAATCGAGCTTAAAGGTAGCGTTATAAATGGGACACCCTATATTTCACTACTATATGAGATTGTCATCGGTCCTTGCAAGTTTGCAAAATTTCACATTAATCTGAGCCTTTAAAGTGAGTTAAAATCAAGTTTAAAGGTTGCGTTACAAACAAACATACATACAAGTTAAACTAATATAAAGCATGTAAAAAAGTGACGATTTATCATATACTTTTTTTTTTTTTTATTCTGTTATTTAACGTCGGTCTATTTCTGCGACTGTGGCTAATCACCGACGCCGGGAGCACTCTACCCCTAACCGGAAATTTTGGCGAACCCACTAGTGTTCCAACCAGTGGTAGCGTTCTTTAACGAGCCCAACATCCATGGACTCGGGACCTCGGTTTTACGTCTCCTCCGAAAGACGGCATATCTACATTATACCTCGTGCTCATTGGTATAATGCCTGCGAGCTGTGATATGCTAGTCCGCTGCAGGCTGTACGGGCCCCATACGATGGTTTTCCCTGGCATGGTCGTCACCCATCCAAGTACTAACCATGTCCGACCTTGCTTGACTGTAATTATCGCATCGAACGCGTTCCACTACAGTGCTGGGTCGTCGCCCCGAAATTTACTTACTTATATTAAATTTGTGACAAATTAAGCCCAATCGGAGCTCTGTAGTTCAATCGGCTACCGAATTACGACACTTTAAAAATAAACCTTCTTTACCAAAAATTTTGGATTTTTTAGACCTTCTTTGGACCGAAACTGTAAAGAGGATGAGTCCAACCGACCTCAATTCCCATCCTCAGATTTTACTTTATATGGTTTTCTTAGAGATTTTGAGAGACCTACGAGGCGGAGGAGGAGATATTTAACACCAATCACCAAAAGCGGTCTACAAGTTATTTTGTCCTTTTTAATTGCAGACCAGAATAGTTGATGTTAAATATCTTGTATATATACCAACCACGTTTGACTTTAAAGTGTAATTCAATAACCGTCCGTGCCTATAGTACGGGAAGTAGTTATTGCTTCTTGTTGAACGGTTACTGTTTTTGAAAAATACTGTCTTCTTTTTTGATTTCGCATGTTTGATTCAATGTCTTGAGAAACAAAAACTATGAGCATATGTTTAATAGCAGCCAATAATAAATTTTTGTCTGATTAATTGAATTATAGCTGATACTACTGTCACAATAAGTGAAGTGTTGAGTAGAATAAAATATTCTTTTTCGGGGCTAGCTACATAATTTTTGTATTGCCTTTTTAACAATAAATCACCGTTATCTTCTCAAAGCAAACAGGCTTTAAACAATATCAACTCTTTGTCAACCACGAACGACTTCCGGATTAAGAACATGTAAGTTAACGACAAGTGTAAATCAAGAATGAGCCATACTGTGATGGTCATAAATGAAACTGCATTAAAATCAAAATGGCTTTTGTATTCACGGGGAAAACCACAAGTAAAATAGTTGATTTGGATCATAAATTATAAAAGACGTTAGAAACTAATGGAAACGATATGATTGTATTTCAATACTAACAAAGCATGACATCATAGCATCTCGTATAAGGTAGATTCCTTGAAATATTATTTAAATCTTATTGGAAAACGACATTGAGGCAGAAAGGCGTGGTCTATTATTACGTACGAGAGAGTAAATAAAAACTAATTTCTAATTGCAAAATTTGAATATTATTACAGAATAATCTAACTATTTCCTAAAATTTTCATAAATGTATCTGAGCTAATAAGTTTTTGGTATTTTATAACCATAAGCTGTACAGGACAATAGAAAAAGGTTTGGACAGGCCAAAAGCCCTGTGTAGGTATTAAAGATTACATAGCCATGTCATAAGATTCTTTTTTATAAGTATAGCTATTTGCCAATAAAGGTTTGAAATTTTGTTTTATTTTAATTTCAAGAATCTCTTACAGTAATCGAATTATGAGTAAATAAATATCTTCCCAACAAAGGCGAAAGATTTATTCGCATATGAAGGGAAACCAGAGAGCACTAAGCCTAAAGATGGCAAAATCATAACAATCTGCACTGATAGTAGACAAGCCCTATTAGCCTTGAACAGACAACGTGTTATATCGGGGCTAATAGGTACTAGAGTGACACCAAGATTCAGCTAACGCCTCGGCAGCTAACAATATTATCCTGAGGTGGGTTAAAGGGTACGACAGGAGTAAAGGTAATCGCATTGCCGATTCTTTAGCCAAGGAAGCGGCTGGACTAAAAATTTTAGGACTCAGTGACACCTACGGCCTAACGACTTCGACAATTGCGGAACTAGCCAAATGTTACACCTATCCTCAATCCCTTGAGAGATGGGATGGAATCAAAGGATGCAGTCTTGCCAGGATCACTTTGGGCGACCCTTGGAAGCTGGCGCCGAAGAAATATTTGGCGATGACCAGGAAAAACCTACCTTTAACAGTAGGAATCCTGACTGGCCACTGTCAACTAAGGACACCTCCATACTATGGGGATAGTGGACACACCTCTATACAAGATGTGTGAACAGGAAGATGAAACTGTCAGGCATGTCTTATGCGAGTGTCCGGAGTTGTAGTCAATAAGAGAGTGTGTGTTCGGTGAGTCTTGGCCTACACCTGCCGATATAAAGGAGATGTCTCCTAGTGACCTGTCCACCTTCCTGGGAAGGACAGGATGGACGATGACCTAGGAGGACAACTCCTCGGGAGGATGTACAATGGGTCACCTGTGGCCTAAGTACTGTGAGCCTACACTCACCCTCCCTACTCTACAGATACAGATCTTCCCAACAAATTTCCTCGAAAATTCTTAACAGCTTACTAAAAGTCGTTCAGCTGCGACTTGCAAGGTGCAAGGTGCACAGTGTAATATATTCTAGTATGATTATAGACACGCTGAAAAGTCGGTCCTTTAACAGTTAATGGAAATACATTAATATTTAATTGTTTTAAATCCTTTACAGACAAGCATTTATGTAAAAGTATTGATGACTCAGTGGAATTAGTTAGTAGTACGTTTGGTGTTGGAGTGGTGAGTTTCAAACAGCACGTTAAGCTCCAGGAAAACCAAAATTTCAAATAGAAAATCATTTGAAAGAAAGACGAAGGAAAGTGCATGCGATCTTCTTTAGAAAAGAATTTCCGACAGTAGACAAAGTTCTTGCCACGATTCGAGATGATAAGGGTTACTCTGAAATGAGTCGAACACTATGTCGAACACTATGGAAACTCTTAGAACTTTTTCGCTGAAAAAAGCATTCCAAAAAGTTTATGTAAAAGTGTTGATGACACAGTGGAATTAGTTAGTATTAAGCTTGGTGTTGAGAAATCTACGATTTACAGAGTTACTGAAGAAGAAAAATGTGACTAGTTTCAAACAGCTCGTAAAGCTCAAGGAAAACCGAAATTTCAAAAAGAAAATCATCTGAAAAAAAGAATCCAAAAGAAAGTGTATGCGATCTTCTTTAGAGAAGAATTTACGACAGTTAGTAGACAAAATTTTTGCCATGGTTCGAGATGATATGGATTACACTGAAATGAGTCGAAGCACAATATGGACACTTTTAAAAGAAAAAACTTTTCGCTGGAAAAAGCATTCCAGAAAGTCTATTTTAATAGAAAGAAGGTCAAGTATAACTCTGGATGCAAACTAACCTGGAATTCACACCTACATGACAAAACCAACTAAGGGAAAATGGCCCTTATGTCTGCCAAACGGACGATAGGAAAGGGAGAATAAATCCACGTATCATATACTGGTTGTACATAACTGTGGTGAGATCCATGGTTACCTGTGGAGCCTAAGTGTGGTGGCCGAAAACAGATCAGAGGAAAGCTGAACTGGAACTATCAAAACTTTAGAGGCTTGCCTGTCTGTGCATAGCAGGTGCGATGAGGAGCCATTCTCAATATTTCGTCTCTTGCTCTGCATGTTAAGGCGGAAGCGAGAATGCTCTGCATACAGATTGGATTGCAATGGAAATTGGCACGAAGAAACCAACACCTATAGTCATTCGAGAATCACAGTTGTTATCACAGTGGAGTCCACGGTGCTAGACCCAGGTGCAATGTCCATGCTATCGACACGTGTTTGCAAATGAACATCGATATTGAGGCTAGAAAATCCCTATACTCACAGATAGCCAGGCTGCACTGACATAATGCCACAAGGAACTTACAGATGAAATCTTTAACATTCCCCCAGTTCAGATCTAGACTGTCAACAAAAATATTTTCCAGATTTTTCCAGATTTTTTTTCACAGCTGCACTATAAACGATTTTAGATATATGGTCGAGAGCCATTCTTATTGAGACACCCAGTACACTTTGTAGAATATTTTTTCTCAATTCCTGGAGGTGACTGGAAAAAGTTGGTATATCAAGAGTGTATATGTTTCCATTAAAAGATCTAAAGTCAACTAGACGTGTCGGCGCTCCATAATCCATAATATGATATTTTTGTGTAACATTATAATTTTTGCCAACCATTATCATTCGTATACTACTTGATGAGAGCAGGCGTAGGGAATTTAAAGAAGATATTCAACGACACTTATTTGCTTCAATTTAACAAGCGATGGATGTTTCGTCGCATTCAGTATTAGTTTGTTCCATTTATGGGATATTTCTATCGTTTTTGTGTTTTTTTTAGTCCCAATACTGGTATAATGCAAAATCGTGATCATTTGGAAGATAACTATGACCACGAACCAGAATTATTTCGCAGCAAACGTGATATCATAGGTATATATGTTAACTTATAACAACAGTGAGACAATTTTAATATATAAATTAATCACATATTTTTTAAATCTAAAATTTGATCAATTTTTTTTGCGGAAACTGCACAGAATGTTGAAAATATTGATTCCTTTTTTGAGTATATTTGATAATATAGGTATTGGTATGTATAAAAACTCTAAGAATAAAGTCATTCATAGAAATTTAACCGTTATCCGTGAATAAACAGCTGGCTTAATAAATCTATTGACAAGGAAGTCGACAATGATAAGAAATTTTAAAGAGACATATTAAACAAAGCTTAAGTATTGTTGATTGTTATAATACAATAATTTTTTAGGATTTATCAAGAAAAAGTAGATAAATTTGAGGTTTTTAAGGCCAATTCATTTAATTACGTTTTCAACCAGTTATAGGATCGTCTTTAGATTTACTGTTTTAAATGGCTTTAGTGCCAAACCATATGTTGATTACCAAGTTAAAAAGGAAAGTTTGCAGTTTCTCTGTTATAGGTTTAAGAATCTGTTCAGAAAACCTGCATCGTCTTCACAATCATTTGCACTGGCTAGTCACTTAAAATTGTGTATTGTGACTTTTTGTATCTGCAATGTGTTTTGGTTTAGAAGTGTTTGACAGTATATGGTATATGGTATATTTTGTAGAAGGTGTCAAAGCCTTCAGAAATTAATAGTATCAGGAATATGGCCGCGTTAATACCAGTTGGTACCCTAGGCACATTTTTTTGCTGCCCAACCTCACTAATAATTAGCTTATATTAGTAACATATTTTGATATGAAATAATCATAAACATTAAAGTTTAAACGATTTCTTTCTCCACTTTTCTTCTGCAAAATAATTAATAACTTCGTCGTCGTTACCGACATTTCTTGTTGTGTCACATTCCAGAGACTTAAAACGTTCTTGCTTCATGGTTCATTTAAAATTTTTCTTTTTTCCTTGACAACTTTGCAACTGAAACTATTAAGTAGTAAGAGGACTATCTATTTGGCTAGCTACTTTTCTTCTGGTTAGTAAACCTGAGGTTTTGCCATTCTTCATCTTATTTCACCCTTATTTTCACATTTTGTACTTTCAGATATTATAATTATTTATTTACTTTTTTTTGATAATCTCTTGAGCCAATTTTAAATTCCTTTCAAATATTAAACAGAAGATGAAAAAATATGGAGGGGCCACTGTATTCGTAGATTTGTTTTCTTATATAAGATTTGTCGAACAAATAGTATGTATTTAGTAAGACCTAAGATTGCTATTAGTCACAATTATATCTGATGAACGTCAAAAATAATAGTTTAATACTATTATAATGCCTTACCAAGTTTTTGAAAAATGCTTTTCAAAGAAAGAGATCGTTCACTAAGAAGCAACAGCTATTTCTCGTTCTATGTGCCCCGACAGATATAACCAAAATTTTGGTTTGTAAATTAGAAGGGACATCACTTGTAGAAATGTTCGGCGTATTTGCGCCTCATCAGTACAAGGTAGATATCACTATGAGAGCATGAGAGTGGTGTTGTCCTTTATAATTACAAACCAAAATGGTTGATTATATCGTACAGATACCCCAACACCGTTTAACCTGTAATTCAATGTAATGTCGGGGCATATAGCATGAGAAGTAGTTGTTGCTTTTTAGTGAGCGGTCTCTGTTCTTGGAAAATTATTATTTTTCTAAAACTTTGTAAGACGTTATAATAGTATTAAACTATTATCTTTGACGTCTATTGACGATTTACTAAAATATGACAATTTTCACAGGATACTGTAATTAAGTGAACAATCATAGTATATTTTTATTTGGAATAATTCGCTTCAAAATAATTTAACACAATTCCTTTCGACTATGAATGAAATTCCAGTGGGTATTATCACGCACTTCTTAAAAGTAGGGTACTCTAGAAAAATTCGGCTTACCGGTATTTTCCATTCCCACATAGCCTTAAAAGTTGAATGAATTTAATAAAAACATTCCAGCAGAAAGGTAAAATGGCGCTAAACTGCCCTAATCTCAAATCAATCTCTTTATAAGTTCAAATAATAAAAAGCTATGTAGGTACTTTATTGCTGAGGTTTTCGGTATCTTTAAGGGCGTTTGGGTGGCATAAGAAGTCAAAGGCAGCGGAGCAGAAACACATTTAGTTATAATACTTCTTCGACCTGTTCCAAGAATTTCTATAAGAAGTACTACAAAGAAACTAAGCATACCTTTGCCATTTCCTGTCGGACTAGGACCACATACGTTTTATAAGACGATTGTATTCATTCAGAAGTTTGCTTTTATTTACATTAATAGTATGTGAGGATGGGAAAGTTATAAATAAATGATGTACAGGATACTTAATTGTGTTTGTTTACATTATGACTCGGCTCAATTAACATCAAAAACTGAGTTAAGAGCGAACATAAAGTGAGTAATGGTTTTGAGAATGTTATTTTATTTTATATTGACAGGAATAACAACAATAAACAAACTAGTAAATACGTGGGAAATTTTAAATATTCGTTTGTACCCTATATGTATATAAAAAGCTATAGCGAAACAAGCATATCATCCGCTCGAATAAGCAAATGAAAATTTAAAAATTCGATTCACAAGATCCTAAATATTCTGCGCTTGTCTTTGTTCAAACTAAAACATGGTCTCCATCGACTGATAACAGTCTAGTTTTACAAAAATTTCTTCTTGAGAACAATTGATTAAAAGAATTTGTTAATACCACATCACTAACATCACTAGCATGTGCTTTCTACAATCGTGAACTATACGAGGGCGGTTAGACGAAAGAGTGACTTTTCAGAGGTTGGCAATACTTTCGTTACGGTGAATATATTGTTAGCTTTCGCCATGTTGCTGATATCACCTGTAAAAATTGTAAATAAATCTGACAGGTAAATTATTTTAATACTCATTTAAAGAAAACTATTTCCGTTTTTGGGTAAATATGGAGAAGAAATAATTTCGAGTGTTAATTAAACATTATGTTTACGTGGAAAACAATTGGATAAACTGAGGAAAAGTTACGTGAATATTATCCTGAATGTGCTCATGGATTGATTTGTAAGTGGTTCTCTAAGTTCTCTTCTTTTAAAACTGGCCATATGAACACGAATGATGCTGAAAGTCAAGGATCGTTATTTACTGTAACTAAAAACAAAGAAGACAGAAATGGTACTCTTCACGAAAAAAAGGAAGCTTGCAAAACATCAAGTGCCAAAGCTCCTAAATACCGAACTTAAGTTCTCATCAGAGGTGAAATATCTAGGTGTCACATTTGACAGTAAGTTAACTTGGAACTCTCATCTAGAAAACAGAGTAAAAAAAGCATACATTTCTTATTAACAGTGTCGCAGAACCATCAGCAGTACTTGGGAATGTCACCCATGGTTACTGCCTGGATCTAAACTGGCATCATCAGACCTATGCTAACGTACGGCGCGATTGCCTGGGGAGTTGAAGCAAACCAGCTGACAGTCGTCCGTAAACTGGATCAAATTCAGAGAACAGCATGCCTCAATACAACAGGAGGCATGAGAACCACACCAGCGTTGCTCAAACAGAGCTCACTGCTATCTACATCGCCGCAAAAGAGATAATCCAAAAGAAACACCACAGGTAATAGAATTCACATCCTAACGGATAGTAGACAAGCACTACTAGCCCTGAACAGACCACGTATCACATCAGGCCTAGTGCTGGAGTGTCACCTGTCCCTGATCGAAGCCTGCAGAACAACACTCTAGGCTGGATCAAGGGGCACAGTAAATCGAAAGGTAACCACATTGCCGACTCACTAGCCAGGAAAGCAGCCTCCCAAAAACTCTTGGGACCTGGCACTTTCATTGGTCTGTCGGCGTCGGCTATGATTGACCTAATAAAGGAACACTCCCTTGATAAGTTTAAGGGTAGATGGGACGATGCAGAAGGTTGCAGGCTTACCAAAGAACTGCTGTAGTATCCGGACAGCAAAGTAGCCAAAAAATACGTGACTATGAACAGACAGAACCTTTGGAAAGCCACGGGTATTCTGACCGGTCACTGCCACCTACGAAAACACCTCTACAGACTGGGTCTGTCTGACACTTCACTATGTAGAGGATGTGAACAGGAAGATGAGACTGTCGAACACATTATTTGTGAATGTCCGACACTCTCTCAATTTAGGTTTTCTGTATTCGGCGAGTACAGGCTAATACAAGCCAGCATGAGGGAGCTTACTTCCGGCGACGTTATCGCCTACTTCAAACAAGTAGGCTGGATGACGAGCCAGAAGGAAGTCTGAACCTCAGAAGGATGCACAATGGGCCAATTGTGGCCTAAGTGCTGTGGGGGTCACCCACCCTTCAAATTCTTACAGATACACACAGAACTAAGTACTTGATGATCGTCGAATAAAAGTACGTAAGATATCTAATGAAACAAGAAAAAAAACTTGAGAGGTGTCAAGGGACACCCGGATGGAACGAAGTTCCTTTAGATTAATTAGCGAAGGAATTGTACATATATATACACACACCGAAACTGTCTGTCTATTCTTTCATACACGTCATAGATGCGCGGGACTTTGTAAACACAACAGAGTATATATATATATATATATATATATATAAAGAAGTAAAGGGTAGTCTTGACGGCTAGTTAGAAAACAATCTACTAAATTATTGGGGATTCCGTCACAATCTGGGCTGGTTAAGAAATTAAACTCTTTTTTACTACTTCCAAGCTTTCGGATTTATTTGAATCCTTTATCAAGGCTAAAATATGAACAGTTCAAATATCAAGTGGTAAAAATTATAATTAATTTAAACTTACGTGCAAAGTGAGTTTGTATAAATTAAGTAAAACATCATTATATAAAACACGAATACATCTTCCACTAAACGTGGTAGTTAAAAGTTACATTTTGAAAATAAATCTAAATCTGATTGAAGTAGAACATGAAGACAAAATTTGTAATTAAAATTCTTGAGTTTCTTATATGTATAAAATAATATTTCTTTTCTTTATTGACCTGCGCACCATTAATATTTTGCTAACAATCTGGTTTATTAGTTGTATTGAACTATGAAAATTATTTACGAGGGTCGATGAAATTATTATTATGAAGATATTATATATATATT
>CAJUYI010000120.1:247540-260898 GCA_910591695.1 Galerucella pusilla
TAAAAAAAATTCCCATATGGTTCCAACTTTATGGCGGACATTGTATAAGTCGGTTTCGGAATGATCTATACAGTGAGTGAAAAAGCACAAACTGCAATAATTTATGCAGAAAAGAAATCAATAATTCAAAAAAGGAGGATATCCACAAGGAAATTCATGAAAAATCCGCCGTCAGTGAATATAATTAAAAAATTGTATGTACAATTTATCGAAACTGGTTACATTGCACACTTAAAAAAACCAAGAAATAATGATGGTCTTTTAAACAAGTTACAAGATAACACAAGATAACGATCATAAAATTTCAATTAGAAAAATTGCTGGAATTTTAGAGCTTAGCAAGAGTGACGTTCAAAGATGTCTAAGAATTTTAAGACTAACTCCATACAAAATTCAGACTTATCAAAAATAGTACGAGTCAGATTATGAAAAACGAGTAATAGTATGTGAGACTTTACTTGACTTATTAAGAAACGAACCCAATTCATTATGAATTATGCGTCAAACGGTCACAGCATGAGTTGATTTTAGGCATCAAAATACGTTAACGTAATCCATTATAATTCACAATAATTAGGTGTTTCCATTAAACATTCTTGAGGAAAACAAATTTTAATTTTTTTCATTCAAAAGTACCCTCTACCTATGACAATTAAAACTAAATGCCATTGTTTTATAGTAGATGTAATTAATTCATCTACACTCTTTCTATTGACACTAATTTCGTTAAAATCGGATGATTCAAAACAAAGTTATAGGTATTTATCCACAAACACTTTCCCACTTTCCCCCACTCTTTATTTGGAAAAATAGAATAAAAAGTACTTGAACAAATTTGTGCGAAATTTAGGCCTTTTTCAGTTTACTTATTTAACAATGGGTATAACTATTGGGCATTATTCACAAAAAACTGGTTTTTAAATTTTTCTTTACAGGTTTCGCCCCCTAGCGGTTAACCTAGAAACTTGAAAGTAATTTGCAACAATTTCTCTTGTCCACTTTTTCTGAGGAATTTTTTTCCCAAAGATATAACATGAATAGTTTCTGATATATAGCCGAGAGATCGGCTTATTGGACCACCCGGTACACTGCCATATTGAGAATAATTATCATTTATGTAGCCATTGCGTGGACAGAAGAACCAGCCTATTGCCGACGAGAGAAAACCTGTCCAAAATTCAAAGACTAGCCTGTATACGCATTACAGGAACAATGAGATCATGCCCAACGGCGGCCATGTGAGCCATGGAAGTGACTATCAACCTTACACCACTATACAGACTAAGAAGAGAAAGAATCATTAAGAAAAAACACCTCCTTACTTCTTAAAAATCAGAAAACCTGGAACATGCCACAAGATGGTATGATGAAAAAGATGTTTGTTACGGAATTAAGAAACAAGAAGGAAAGGGATTCAAATACCATTACCAGCCTTGGAAAAAATGTAAGCAACACTCTGAAAGATTGGGAAAAATCCCAAGTATCTTTCAAGTGGCCAAAAGACGCCAAAAGAAAGTGTGCTCAGTTTAATATTGACAAGGGATATAGAAGGCAAAATATTTTCATAATGTCGGGTAGGTCTTATGTAATCAATTCCAAAATGGTATGAGAATGCCTAGGCATATTCAATGAACTAAGTGAGAACATTATAGCTACCTTACTGCTAATCACAGAACACACTGGAATAGAAGGAAATGACAAAGCAGCGATGGACTAGCAAAGAAGGAGAATGAAACACTCTTTTTGGTGCCACGGAGCCCTTTTGCGGTATCAGCTCCAATACAATATTGGAAGAAATAGGTATAGCCGAAGAAAATAGAAGATCTGATCATTGGTAAGATCTAGTAGTGCTTAGAACAATCAAATATTATGATTGGTGCCTACAACCCGTTGAGATAAAATGAATGCATAAGTCAAAGTAAAAGAGCACTAAGAGGGATCCTAATGGAACATTGTCACCTGAACGGGACCTGAAAAAGCTCAAAATAGTGTAGGAAGAAGAATGTAGATTTTATGAATTCAGAATCCTAGGTCACAGCACCTAGGAGAGTATTGGATAGAAGAGGGACAGTTACCTAAGTTGAAGCCTGCAGATATCATAAAATTTTTCAGGGAAATAGGACTAAAGGAGCTACTTGTCTCTGAGACTTTCTTCAGGAACTAAGTGGAAATAAGGAGACACAAGACATCACATATTTTTTCCTTGCAAAAACCACCAATGAGAAATTATTTCCTGAATAGTAACTTTAAAAAGCAAATTATATAAGTATTCTACACCTACATCAACATAGATTTTACAAAAAGTATGTGGCAAATGGAGTACTCCAATGTCAACACATACACACACCACAAGTACAACTGAAAATGGGTTAAAAATATGTAAAACATATTTATTAAGTTCGAGCTCGAAGAAGACAAGTATATTGACGTATACCTCAATGAAAAACTAAGTGGATCAAATCAATTCTTTTTGTTTTGCAATCAAAACAGGTTACAGTGAACTGCAGCCAAAGTTCAACTCATATATATATATATATATAAAAGAGAAAATGATGCTTGCAAAAATAATCTCTCACTCACTTGTCATTATCAATTTATAAAGAATGACTTAATGAAATTACAGATATTTTCACTCAAATAGCCTGCTGTTTCACATAAATTTGTTGAAAAATATTTGTATATTCAAGATTAAAAACAATTAAGTAACTTTAATATTCACGTTGATATAAAATTTCTTAACGGTCTCGTTATTTTTTATTTGTGCATAATATAACGAGCATGATATGTTAGTTCATCGTAAATGATGACCGGCAAGAATGTTTAAAGCCCGGTTTTTCAGTTATAAATGAAATGTAACCTCAATTCCGTAGAGATTTTTAAAAAGTGACCGTTAACAGTTACCTGCAAAATTTAAATCTGAACTTATGTGCTATTCAAAACACGAGCTTGGCCGCAAACGAAAGTAAAACGTATGCCGGCTACAGTCCATTTAAAACCTTTTAAATGCATTTAAATTTCAACCTCACTATTATAGACCAGGCGATAGGAAAATAAGAGACGTATTTACAATAATAAAAATATTTGAACTATATTAGTATTACACTGTACACTGCAGTGTAATGAGCAAATTCATAAGAATATAAGGATAACAAATCTAAAGAAGTTCATATGTACAACAAATATTAGACTATTTCAGTATTTCGTGATGAGTTCTTTTTCATCGCATAAAATTCAGATTTCTAGTGAAGTTGGTTATTTGTATGGCTATTTTAATTTCCACCACTAGGTCAAAATCCCTTGTGATCTGAGACCTTTGACCTACAATTATTTTGCATTATGTGAATAGGTATGTTCGACCGCTTCGTTTGGATGTTCTTACCGTCTTTATGCTAGTACATCAAAGATCATTGACCAGTTAGGAGACGCTACTGACCTCAATTAATTCTCTAACTTATTCAGACGGTGCTGTTTTCTGTTCTGACTTCTGAGTAGGTTACTCTTCCTATCACTTTAGCTAGATGTACTTATTTGTTTTGTAAGGTATTATCTGTACATTAGAAAGTCCTCTTGGATGTTTGATGGAACACTTATATGCAAATACACATAAGAGGGGTGTTGGCAATTTGGTTTTAACAGTTACAAATACAGGGTGTACCAACCTTACGACAAACTTCGGTATATGGGTTATTTTAAGAGATATGGAAAAATGCTATAAACAAAAATAGTAGATGTGTTGAAGGTCCATATTTTGAAATTATATCGAACTATACAGAGTGCTGCATAGCTCCGTTACAAACCAAACATATGGTTCTTCAAATGGGAAACCCTGTATATAATACCGAATTCGGATTGGTTACATTTTTTTGAAGCTTTTGATATGAGGTTTTGCCACGTTATGCAGAGTCCTTCAAAAGATATGGACACGTTTATGTGAAAATCGTAGGTAAATCAACGCTCTGTAGCTTGCCCAAGTAACAAAAATTGATATATAAAAGTTATAAACACCTTTATAAAATCATGTTTGGAAGGTAAACGGTGCCTTAAAATGTGAAATAAGCATATATACAGAGCTTATTCAGCTGTTATAACTCTAAATAGGCCCACGTTAGGCAACCATTTCATAAGGGTATTACGAGCAACTGCATTATAACTGTTCTATAGTACTTCTATGATATTTTTATAAAGGTTTGAAATACCCTTTATGCGACGTTTATATATCAACCTCCAAGCGGCAGTAGTTATGGACACTCTTATAAAGTTACTGTTTAAAGACCACATAAAGGTAATTTAGAAGTTAATATACCATTTATATGACGTTAACACCTACATCATCTGAAACAAGATTTTCAGAAGAAACCATAATACTTATATAACTTTAAGGGCGGGTTGTATCGCAGTTGGTTACCATTTGATTAACGCTAACCACTGGTTACAACTTGGTAAGTCGTTGTATCGCCCGCTAACAAGTGGTTATACGTTGGTTAAGACTAGGTTTTCTAACTACTTGATATCTGCTGGTTAACTTCATGTTTTGTCACAGAACGGTTATTTTATTAGCGTTTTGTGTAGTTTGATGTATTGACATAGAGAGGGGATTTTTGTGGGGTTATGCAGTTACCTTCTCTAGAATTCTGTATTGGATGAAATTTTTAAATAGACCTCAAAGTAAATAAATAGTTTAGACGTACGATGAATATTCAAAGAGACAATTTGAGAGACTTGGAATTAACTGACGATGAAGACTTTGTGGAGCTAATTGAATTGGTACTATTTCCAAGGGCTCCAAGAAATTTTAGAATAAGAGAAAACCATTTTGTAAAATGGAACAATGGAGAGTTTGCTGCAAGATTTAGACTATTTAAAGAAACTGTCGTGATGATTGTTGACAAAATTAGAGACACGATTTCCTGCACTCAAATGAGTAAGTTGAAATATTTTTAACAATCACAGTTCATAATATTATATTATTTTTGAGTGCTGAAGAGAGAATGTTGGTGACATTGAGGTATTTGGCTACAGGATCTATTTTGCAAGTTGTGGGAGACTTTGCAGGTATTGATAAATCTACAGCCAGCCGTGCAATTTATAAGGTTGTATCTAGCATTGCACAACTGCACAGAGAGTTGATTAAAATGCCTGAAACTCAAGATGAACTTGAAATTGTTAAGCAGCAGTTCTATGCAATCAGCCGATTTCCTCGGTGTATTGGCACTATAGACTGTACACACATCAGAATACAGTCACCAGGAGGTAACAATGCTGAAATTTTCAGGAATCGGAAAGGATATTTTTCATTTAATGTTCAAGCCGTTTGTAGACCTGATCTTGTTATTCAAGACATTGTTTGTCGTTGGCCAGGATCTGCTCATGATTCTACAATATTCAATAACTCCAGATTAAGAGCAAGGTTTGAAAATGGTACCTTTGGTAATGCTCTACTTGTTGGTGATAGTGGCTACGGTCCTCTGATAAATCCTGTGCTCCCAGCAGAACTACTTTTCAATGGGAGCCAGATAAGGACAAGGAATCCTATAGAAAGGTGTTTTGGTGTTTTAAAACGACGGTTTCCGGTCCTGGCGATAGGCATTTGCCTCAATGTTAATAAAGTACAGGAAATTGTAGTTGCTTGCACCATATTGCACAATATAGCATGCCAAAGAGGGGATCCAGTTCTTCCAGTTGATCCAGCAATAGAAATTGCAATTCAGGAGACAAATAACATGAATTTCCAAGTAGTGCCAGACATCCCTAGGTTTAACAACAACAACGCAACTAGATACAATTTAATACATCAATATTTTCAAGGATTATAGATTTGTTATTAATTATTATGTAATATTATTTTATCAATATATTTATGTTTGAATGTTTTTTGTATCAATCTCTACAAACAAATGTTTATAGTTTTACACTATTACTGTTAATATGAATGATATATTTTTTCAACTATCAATTTACAAAAGCAGAATTTAAGTTAATTTTTCAGCTGTATATTGAAAATTTGTTGTAAATAATTAGAATGTTTGTATATAAAGTGTTTTTTATTGATTTGTTTTAGAGTTAACATTTTTATTCTTTATCTGCTAGTAATCTTTGTATATGTATGTATTTTTATTTATATAAGAACCTATTTTTTTGTTAGAATACT
This sequence comes from Galerucella pusilla, assembly GCA_910591695.1. Taxonomy (NCBI): domain Eukaryota; kingdom Metazoa; phylum Arthropoda; class Insecta; order Coleoptera; family Chrysomelidae; genus Galerucella; species Galerucella pusilla. The sequence continues at coordinate 253,689 of CAJUYI010000120.1, forward strand.
AGTTAGTACATTTCAATCCCTTTATTCTTTAATAATAGCTTTATTGAAGTATTTGCCTCTCGTCATGGTTATTTATCAGACAAATATCAAAAAGATTGTGCAGGTCCATAAATAAAACTCATTATTTCTAATTTTGTAATAATTTTTTCTCTTCCAATTTTAAAATTGACATTTTAATTTCATGTTCTTCTTTTCTGAACTTAATTTCTAGTTCATGTTTTTCTCTGGATTGCTCTATTTCTAATTCGTGTTTTTTTTATATTATGGCTTAACTTCTGTTTTTGCTCTTCAAGTAAACAAAGTTTTAGTGTTGTAGCACTGTCTTCTTTGGCTTTAGCCCAGTCTGACAACTTTGTTTTCAAACAATTATCTAAAACAAAACATATATAATTTCTATTATAAAACATAATTCACAACCTACCTCTTGTCCTTGTTCCACTGCTTTCATTAACTTGAAGTTTTTTCGAAATAGGTGTCCTTAAATTTTCTACAGATGCTTTGGCCCAATCATTTGAATATGAAAAATTCTGATTTGTAAAATTAACCGAGCCAGAACAATTTCCTACATTGTCTCCCATTCCAATAATGGCTTCATCAGAGTCATCTCTATTGTCAGCAATTTCTTCAATTACAAAATCTAGAAAATACATTTCTGTTTAAATATGGTTCTTCAAGCTGGATATATAAGTAGTAATGATAATAATTGTCCTTCATAAGTAAAGTACAAAGCAAGTAATAGTGACCTAATAAGGAGTCCAAAATTTTCTAGTGTTCACAGTACTACTTACCAGGTACATCACCATCACAAATGGCGTCAAATCCAGTCATTTGGGATCCAATTATCTCTTTTATCCCGGATATTCAATGGGACCATCTACAATATGTATGGATGGACCACCTCCAGTACCATATTGGTATTTTTTTTCTTCGGCAAATTTTTTCTTTGCATTTTTTTTCAAATTTAAATATTTATTTTTCAACGACTCCGTTGATCGAAAATAGGGTATTTGACAATTTTTTTTAAACACCATTAGAAGATTGTCTGGCCTCAGTTAAGTACTCCAAATTTTTTACTAAGCGGGAAAGTTGCCAAAACCAACTTTAAAAATTTTATATTTAAATAGCGCGCCAAAACGCGCTGATTTTTTATGACGTCAGTGATCTTGTCGCTCCGCCTACCGCATCCCGAGCGACAAGATCACTGACCAGCCGAATCGGAACCATCGGCTCGACCTGCGGCCGCCCACCTGAGCTGGCCTATAAGAAACAAGCAAGCAGCGAGACCTCTTACGTCACAATAAACTCACATATTTTCCCGCGCTGAGTAAATATTTGAAAATTACCATTTTTGTTGAGTTAATAAAAAATCACTGGTTTAATTTATTTGTGTGAAATATTGATTTCTGGCATAATAGTACCACAAAGTACCTGCTCCGACTCTTTTTTAATTTTTTCCGCTCATAGGAAAATACCCTATTGTCTCCGCAATTACTGTTGAATTCCTTTGTTAAGTGGAGCCACTCCAGATGCTTCTTTTTATTGGCTTCGCTATCCGTCTGCTTATTTTCAATAACATTTGAATGTTTCTTTACCAAAGAAACTAGCTCCCTTTCCTCTTTTGCAGAAAAGTTGGTTTCCCGCTTTCTTTTGCTATCTAGAAAAGATTTACAAATAAGATTTATGAAAACTAGTATTGCATTATACTTACCCATAATTTGAGACATTGCAATAAAATAACCCTAAAATCTAAACTCTAAACTGATTTAAAATATGCCAAATACTAATTATTAATAAATAAATCTAATATAAGCTAACTTAATAATAATAATTATTAACAAAAACTACACAACTCAATTTATATTTAGGTTGAATTTTAAAAAGTATGCTAATATCACAATATAACATCAATCACGATCGACAAACAACGTCAAAGTACAACACACGAGGGTGTGGTACAACATGAAGTTAGGTAACAGTTCTACCAACACCAAAAAACTCTCAGTTACGTGACCAGCAACTAACTATCTGCGCGGCAACTCAACAACTGGTTAAAAGTTAACCATTTGTTTCGTAACCAGTGAGTTAACCAACTGCGATACAACCCGCCCTAATATTGCTAAATAATAGAAACATCAATTATGTATTTGAAACAAATGCAACAGTCAATCTGCTTCGCCAATTTAAGTAGGTATGGCGTCTATAGCACACTACTACATTATCTTAACTTCGGCGATATTGAAAAGGGACACAGGAGTACCTGAAAACTGGCATGCGCAGCAAATTTTACTGTGAAAATAGATTACGGTACCTCGAAAAAATACAACGCGCCCGTTATTTTATCAAAAATAAAAAAAATTCTGAAGCATTAATTTATTTGACAATGTTTCTTTAAAAGCGATAATTACAGTCTTCCAGACAAAACTAATTTCTGTAAGTAGAGCAACTTATTTCAGTACATAATTCTTATGAAATTGTTCAGAATTATTCATTTTCAACCAAAATTGAATTGTAGCATATCACTCGCAATTAGATTGCAATATGGCGGTAATGGGTATGAGAAAATGCAAACAGCTAGTTCAATAGTTTTATGAGAGGAATTTAAGAGCTTATATTACTTTATTAACTCCTTAATATGGATAGTTTGATGAATGTATCTATTTTAAGTTAACGTCTCTTTACAAATAATCGGTGTTGCCGATTTACTTGCCGGTTATTATCAAATCTGACATAGTTATACATTTTGTATGAATACAATGTCTATAATAGCAAAATACTTTTCGTTAATAACTGTATGTAAAATTTTCTGTAATCTATATTTTATCTCTTCCTCTGGTCTCTGGTGACATTTTATTTATTATTTTCAAAGTTATTATATGTATCTATCTAGGGAATTAACTTAAGGTTTGACAACACTGTTTTTTCTAACCGGCATCAGCCGCCACTTGGTATCTCCTCTCTCCTCCGTCAAGAGCAGTGGAAACTGGAGTTAGTCCTTACTAAGTCTACTCTCTTATTTCGCTGAAAGGGGATATAATCGTTCCATTATAGTGGTTAAAACTACTATTTTTGAAATTGTAGGTGGTATATCTTTGACATATTCTAAAACCGTTTTTATTGGATTACCAATCACGTTATGCCAATATTCCCCCGAATCAATTGTTTTTACACTTATGATAGGTGGTGTTTGTGAAAAAGTACTTGGATCCTTCGGTAACGCTGCACTTGACAATCGGTTATTAACAATATTTAAGAGTTCTTTTAGAGCAGTATTCTCCTACTTATGCCGTACTTACTGCCCACGATCTTAATTTCGTTCTGAACTGATAGTTTAATTCAAACTTGACATCATTTGATTTTACCTTGCGTTTAAAGTTACCACTTTTCCTAATATTTTTCCATTTTTTTGGAATCTCACTCATGATGGCAATGTAGAGAATTTTTCAAGCTTAGGTTAAACTTGTTATATAGCACCGCTATCGAGCTACAATATTTTATAAAAGTATCACATGTGCCTCTTTAAATAACTGTCAGAAAACGACATCTGATCCCGTGGAGTTTATCAACGCTAGCTTGCTTGAATCACCAAACTATTATATGAATCGATTATATAAACGTTTAAAAGTATACTATAAAGTATGTACTTAAAAGTGTAGGAAATATGCTTCTATATTGCTTAATGGTCATCATAGAAAGGTGTATAAACCAGTTAAAAAACTGTTATATAGAGGTCTTTTAATTATGTTCTAAGATCGCTTTTATCACAATATAATAGAACTAACTAGTAATATAAGCAAATTGGTATTCCAGAGTTGTCTAATAAACCAAAAAAGCTTTCCATGAAACCGTTATAAACCACTAACATAACATTTTGGTAATTAAACGGTTACCAACATGTTACTTGGGTGTTGTACGTTGAAGAAAAAAAATGTATTTTGCCAAACAGAGTTTGTAATATGATGCAACATCTCCGTATCCTATTGAATTTCAATTATATTTTTTCTTTTATACAGGGTGAACGGGAACTCGAACCTGTCATTCTCTTTCTTATTTCAAATGAGATACCCTGTATTTTATAGCAAAAATAGAATCTTCGATTATGTAACTTTAATTTTTGTCAAGCATTCCCTATACCCAAAGTTTATAAAAACACAGTTATTTTGTAATATTTATTGTAAAATATAACTACTGACCTATTATGTGAAATACTTAAACGTTGTATGTAACAAAAAATCCTAATTAATGATAAATTTTAATGAACAATTTATTCTAAACAAAACTAGCCACCAAAAGTATAATCCCAACCGTAATATTAAACTAAAGGTTCAAAACGTTCACCGTTAACATCAATGCAATGCTGCAGAATAGTTCAAATGATAGACTAATATTTCTCAGCATATCAACGTTAGCAGATCGAAATGCCGTACTAATTATCTCTTTCATGTCATCTCTCATAGCCGGGGATTTTATAAACTTATTCCTCACAAGACCCGAAAAAAATAAATATAATTTTGTTAAATCGGGTGACCGAGCTGGCCAATCAGTTGGGCCCCCTATTACAGCATTGCATTAATGTTAATAGTGAGCACTTTGAACCTTCAGCTTAATATTACGGTTAGGATTATACTTTTGGTAGCTAGTTTTGTTTAGAATGAATTATTCATTAGAATTTATCATTAATTAGGATTTTTTTACATACAACGTTTAATGCATTCACATAATAGGTCAGTAATTATATTTTACAATAAATATTTTTATAAATTTTGGGTATAAGGAATGCTTGACAAAAATTAAAGTTACATAATTGAAGATTCTATTTTTGCTATAAAATACAAGGTGTTCCATTTGAAACAAGAAAGAAAATGACAGGTTCGAGTTTCCTTTCACCCTGTATATAAGAAAGAATATAATTGAGATTTAATAGGATACGGAGATATTGCATCCCAGATACCTGGGAATAGTAGTTGATGAGAAGAACAACACAAGTATGGAGGTAAACGGAAGAATCATAGCCGGAAACAAAGTGTATCATTGGAAGTATCAGAAACTACTAAGGGACGAATGCATCAGTAAAAAAACCAAAATTAAAATTTATAAAGCCACAATACGACCAGTGGACCAGTAATAACGTATGCCGGTGAAATGATGAGCCTAACTGTTAAAGACGAAGAAAATCTCAGAGTCCTAGAGAGGAAAATCATGCAGAGGATACTAGGTACAAAACAGATCCCGAATGAAGGGTACAGAAAAATATGTAACTACTAAGTAAGTCAATACATCAATGGTAAAATGTAGTTAAATATATAAGGGCGATGTGACTAAGATGGTACGGGCATCTTCAAAGAAGGAATAAGGACGATCTAATGAGAAAAATATCTGATTGGAAGCCTGCACACCCCAGACCCAGGGGACGTCTTAGATGGGAATATTAAGTGATTGATGATCCAAAGAAAATAGGATTCCGTGCCTGGGAGTGCTGGCCTAAATTTATATTAACTCCCATAAATAAGTGGGGCTAGATGATGCACAGCAGCTCTAAAATTGTATTCGCATGTCTGCATTGCAATTTGAACCGCTTTCAGATTTAGTGAAATACCCAATTGTCAAGCAAGGTACACAATTACGTATATGCAATTAATGTCCAACAACACTACGCACAAAAATTTATTTACTTCATAAAGTTTGATTAATTGAACAATTTCCAAATCGGTTTTCAAATTTTATCAAATTAATTTAATTAAATTAATTATATACACCCAAAAAAGTGAATTATTTAGAAAAATGTCAAATAGCACTCAACTCAACTAGCGATGATGGAAGACCTACTATATGTTCAGAAAATATGGTTGACAACTACACATTGGTGATATGATTTCTAGTTTCTAGTTCTAGTTGAAATTAATGAAAATAAATCCATTTAAAAAAAGGCTGAAGATATCTGTGAGAGCGCTAAGAAGTAAGCGGAAGAGGTTATGGTGTTGATGATAATAAACCTGAAATAGTAAATTTTACATGTTTGAATGAAATGAGAGAACATTAAAGTGCAATAATTAACTAAAATACAATTTTGTTTTCATATCCATCTTCAACAAAATATTGTGAGGTTTTGGTTTAGGTTAATTCGGCCAACCACTTTACCTTCCATCATTTTTAATTACCAAATACTCAACGACATTCTAGAGACATCTTATCGCATGATCAAAATGATTAAATACATCCCAACAGAACCAACAACTTCCATTGAAAATCCCTTAAAAGTTTCTATATGCAGACGACTCAAAAATATATGACAATTCCATCACAAGTCATCAATCTATCCAAAATGACCTAATGTCAATACATCAATGGTCTTCGGAATGGTTACTTCCATTAAACACTGAAAAATGTGTAGTGCTTCACGTCGGTAAAATAACCCACATTTTGAATATTTTGTTGATGGTGAAATTTTAATCACAGCTCATAATGATCTTGGTGTTATCGTAAATAGTGAACTATCGTGGACCGATCTATTGCTCTCAGTATCCAAACGTGCAAATACTAGACTTTATCTTATTAGTAAATGCTTCTCAAACGTTCGTTTCAGAGTTTCTGCAAATTGTATGCTACTTACGTAAGACCTATCCTTGAATACACCGGTCCAGTCTGGTATCCGGACTTAATTCGTGATAGAACGTTACTGGAAAGTGTACAACGGAAAGCTACCAGAGTTGCTTTAGGACCTGTAAGACCTTCATACGAAGAAATATTATCCATGGCAAATCTATAGGTAATAGATGGTGGTGGTGAATATTACCTATTTACAAAAGCGTTATATATGTATTATATTTATTAACACTTTTATGTACCGTATAATATCTGACTCGTTGACAGATCTCAAAATCTATTAAATTTATAAACGTCAAGACTATCAATTATCTTCACTACTTTCACTCACTTTTAATTTTATATTGATTCTAAACTATCGCCACACTACCCCCCTTGGCAGAGAATTTGGTTAAAAATTCAAAGTTTTTCTAAATCTAACTCTTCTGCCAGATCGCGTTGTATATTCGGGAGCAGGAATGGGCTCTTCAGGTACAGGTTCAACAGGAGGAGGGAAAATAGGAACATGTTTTGGAACAGGAACAGAAACGGGTGTTGAAGCTTCATCTTGTAAAATAAATGCTGGTTTCACTCGATCGATCGACACTTTAGTAGGTTTACTGCGTATCAA
>CAJUYI010000120.1:270898-287180 GCA_910591695.1 Galerucella pusilla
GTAGTGTGTATTGCGATGCTAGGTCCATCTTTATTTATACGTCCATGACGCAGTATGTTAAATAAAAAAAAAATATATCATGGATAAATACGTAGGTGTAACATTTGTTTAAATCAAATCTAAGATCTGTGTACAGTTAGAAATATATGAATGAGTATATATTTACTGTTAGAATTTTAAGATTCTTCAAAATTTATAGTAAATTACTAAACATAACAGATGTTTATAAATTAAACAGCAGGTGTAACCTTTACACTTTTAACTTGGTACCTAACACATTCATTAAAAAATTAAAATGGTGTAATAGGAAATAGGCATCCATGAATGTATAAATTCAATTATTTACTTAAATAATTAGAGAGTGTTAAATTTATCAATTTTATTTCGTCAAAATACATAAATAAACAAGTTATCGCTCTTCGAAGTGAAAATAGTCCTGTGTCCATCACTCATACTTCCCAAGTTTAAAGGAAAAAACTCAAATGACAGTGCAGGAAATGAATCTTCAATGACAAGTTCGCTGCCATCTGCTGAAAATATTTCAACAAATTATCAACAATAGGTATGTCTCTAACTTAATTTTTTTTATTTTGACAACCAATTTGAATGACTTCCAAACGGCTTTTTCATTAACAAAATATAAGACTTCCTAAATGACGATCTTTTACAATTTCACGGAACTGTAAGCCAACAAATATCTCGTTATTTAGTTTTGGTTCTCTAATACTTGGAAATATTTTTTTTTATTTTCACATGCACTGCGTCAACCACTTGTAACTTGTAGCCCAGTTGGTGGAATAAATTTGTCACTAAAAGCACAAGCAATTAGCAATGTCACTGATTTTATTATACGTCTTAGAGTATACTAATTGAAAAAAAAAATTTCAATGGTCAATCAATTTCCTGAAGTCAAAAAAAATTTTGGAACATATTTTTATTTTCAAAATCCTAGATTATTTAGGGCTCTCAAGTAAACTAGTAATTAGTGGGGAATGCAGCAAACTAAAAGAGAACTCTTTAAAAGTTTTCCTAACTTTCGGAATTTTTTTTATTTCCAACATCAGGGAAAAACTATTATGAGAATGGTTACTAAGATGTAAAACAAATTTATTGAATGACACATAATAATGATAATAATACATTTATCTACGACCACCTTCAAAATTAGGCATTTACGAACCAAAAAAATGTGTGAAATCATACATTATACATACGTTAAAAAGCGTGCGTAAATGAACAATGATTTTTATATGTGACTTTCATTATAACACCCAAAAGCGTGCATAAATGACCAATGCTTTTTAAATGGGGTTTTCATTTTAACACTTTTTTTTAGCTACGAAATTATCTAGTTGCCTTGAATTCAGTTGTTTGTTGTATAAACTTTTGTGCTGTCAGTAAATTTGACAGAAGTGTCTGACAAATAGTGAAAAATATTTGTTACTTTAAAAAATACAAATTACCCAATGTTATAATAAGTAATTTAAATAATTGTCCTCATTTTACTGTAAATATGAATTTAAATAATTAGAATTCGTTGTGTGTATACTTGTTTATAGAAAATTCATTTTTATGTTTTTTAAACCCTTCCGAGCACATTTTTCTATTTTTTCTTCATGTGGTTGATAAAGATAAAGTTTTGTATGACACTTGTGCGTGAAATACTTTTGCGCACTCGTTGCGTTGCATTTTCGCAACTCGTGCGCAAAAGTATAACTTCACGCACTTGTATCATAAATAACTATTACCTACGACCCCCCCTGTAATCAGTCAATAACACACAGTCGGTATCAATGTAATGATGTCTATTACGCACTGTAAAAAAACGCACAGCTGTAAAGTAAATCGCACGGCTTCCCTAGCAACTGTCAATGGACGTCGCCATTTTATTCAAAATTTACTATTTGAAAACATTCGATATTGCTACGAAAAGCCTAAAGGGCTAAAAGTATGTTTTGATTATAATTGAAAAATGGACTTTTGATTATCAACAATATATTAATGATGATTAAACGTTAGTTCTTCAATGAGCTTCTTTCATTGGTAATAGAGTAATAGAGATGGAGTTTACCAAGCTCCTCTAATTATGTAACTGTTATTTCTTATGCTTCTTATAAATAAAAGTACAAGTAGGTCGTAGGTAAAGTATAGTAAGTAACTCGTGTTATAAAGCATTTTACGCACTCACGGAATTACGCATTTTTTTCCATTCGTGCGTAAAATGCTTCTTACCACACACGTTACGTAATATACTATTATTGCTTCGCAAACATAAAGTTTACAGCAAGGGTTTGGGATTCACAAGAATTTCAATATTCTCCAAGTATAACAGAATAAAAAATAAAATAGAATCATTCATTCAAAATAAAAGGACGTAATTTTAAGATATTCCATAAACAGATTGCGAAAAGTCTATTCGAGCCATGCGATTTACATAAGTACGACAAGGAAAATATGAAAGAGAGAGAAGAATAATTGTATGCAGTCAGCTGTTGCCAAATGTACTTATCTGTAAAATTATTCCCAATTTTTGTCGGCAACAATGTTAAATACCAATAGTTGTTCAATCGAAAGCAGTGTATAGATTTTATTTATTGCAGATTGTGATTTGTCAAAATTTTTCCATGAACCATACTATTTTTTTCTTATCTGTGTTGATCTCACTTATTTTTCAAAAGTCAATAATATTACCAATCTCGGATTTCTCCCAATAAATACGGCGTTATCCCGTATTAGAAGTTAAATGCAAAATAAGATAATTATTCCTTAGAAAGTACCAAACATTCTAAGCTGACAACACTGCTTTCATCATAAAATACTTCAACCTAGAATTGTAACTGGGATTGGAGAGAATGTTTTAAGTTACGATGCGGCCAAACTGCAGAGGGCACTGATCATCAACAATCGTAATGTCAAGATGTCAAAATGGAAGGAAAATTAAACAAACCACGTAAAAAACTTTTGTTCCGTTTTGCTGAGACAAAACGAGTGCTTAACATCAGTTTCCGAAACGTGAACCTGAAGTATTTGACTCCTGGCTGAGAAATATTAATAATGTGAAGTTACACTGCATACCTTCAAAACAAATATACCAAAATTCCTGTGTTTGTGCTAGACACTTTAGTGATGACTGTAAAGTACCAGGAAAAAGAGGCTGAAAAGAAAAGCTGTAGTAGGTTCTCCACGCCTCTCTTTGTTTTTGTTTGATAACTGTTTTGTACTTCCTGAGGTGAGACTTATATGCGTTCCAGTCCTCTTGAAGTCTAGTATTTTTGGCCTTGTTGAAAGATGTTCTCGCTGCCTTCCTGAGCAGGTCAATCTCATGGCACCACCATGGAGTGGATGTTCCACTTATATCGAGCCGCTTAAGGGGGCAGGACTTCTTATAGGCACCAATTATGGAGTTTTGAATGTTTACAGAGTAATTTTCCAAATCTCCTCTATTGTTTGGCAGCACTTCCTCGACTTCCCGCAGAGCTCCGTTTAAACAGTGGACATATTCTGTCCGATCCATTTTCCTGGGGTCGCGGGTTAGTGTGGAGGTAGTGAGAGCAAGTTTAATTTCAAATTTTATCCAGCAATGATCCGACATTGAAATATCATCGGAAACATGCCAGCCGGATATTATATTTGAAATGTGTGTAGTGGATAGAGTAATATCTATTCTCGTTTGACTTCGAGAGTTAATAAAATATTCCTAGTAACATCTTGAGGAAGGTGTAACATATTTCGGGACAATAAAAAAGTTAAAATATGTGAAATGTGTAATTACGATTTTTCTGTTCTAGTTAATGAGAGAAGAAGTGCAGTAAAAGGATGGTGTTAATTAAAAAGAAACAGGAAATACTGGTACTGATCTTCCTGATCTGAGAAAATATGTTCAAATATCACAAAACAAATGCTTCAGTCACTATTGTGGCATTAGAAGAAGAAGTGAAGATAATTTTTGATTCTAATTGAAATATTGAAAAAAACAAAACTTGCCTGTAGCTTTCCAAATTATCCAAACGACCTCGAGGTTTATTACAAAATTAGAAAGAGCGACAAGTATTTTTACCAATGGAAAGGTATAAGTAAAATTTTGCGATTTTACGTTCCAGCACAATCATGGTTTGTTGCTAGAGATACGTTAACTCAAATATGACAATTAGACATATAGTTCTAGTCAACAGGTGGCGCAGTCCGAGGTTAATTCTATAGTAAATGTAAGTAGAAGTAGGATTTATTATAAGAGATATGAGGTCATTAGCCGGTTAAGACAAACCTGCTCCTCTAGTTCTCCATTATAAACTTTCAAAGGCGACATATTATATTCGAATAATAGTCATGTTATCTTAGGCTCATCTTAAAACTAATATTTAGATAAGAGGGTATTGTGGATATACTTGTACGTTAAAATTATTTTATCTGTTTATCATTTCAGATTTCCCATTAAATAAAAAAATATTGCTGTTATCACACGTCGAGAAATGAAAACTTACTTGTACCAATATTATATAATAGCGATTGTTAGGTAGTACTTTTCACTTAGATGTGAGATAATAACTCCTGCTTGGTTAAACAAAGCACAATTCGAGTTTCCTTTTCGTGGAACAATGTAGTAGCAGAAAAATTGGAGTGATGGGATCCTTGGCAGCGGGACCGGGTTAAATTTATTATATATTGATTTCTATTTGGTCGTTAAGAAGATTACCTGAATATTTGTTTTTATTTATCTCAAGGGCTTCTAAAATATTTAATTTGAAGGATTTCGGTTCTACATGCAAAATTTCAAATTTTGAATCGAAAGTTTGTTGGTTTGGTTTGAGATGATTTGAATACAAAGAATCAAATTTTTGTTGTTGTCATAGCTACGTTTCGTGTTTGTTCTACCTTACTGTCTAGAGCAGGGCTTTTTAAACTTTTGTAATTCACGACCCCATTTATGATTGCGAGTTTCTTGACGACCCCATACAAATAAAAAAGAAAAATAAATTGATATTTTTTGACGATCTATTTATTAGGTAACAATATACATATAGATATGAAAATATATAAGTTTAGAATTCGTTTTGAAACATACAGAAATCTAAAATTAAAAATTGCACAAAAAATTATAAAATTGTATTTACTATAGTTTCAAAAATAAAAGTGGATTCTGACCTTCTTAATTCTCTCGAATATATTCAAGTAGTTGCGTGGTAAGTATTAAATTAAAGTATAAGTTAAAAATTTTATGAGATGGATGTGCCTGTTTTTTATTGCATAACAAATCAAATCTTGGTGAAATGTTTGAAACTGCTGGACCTCTTCAACATTTTTTAACTCTGAACGATATTGGGATTTAATATGTGTTAAAGCTGAGAAAGTAACTTCCATAGACTTATAAATACCAGAGACAAAATCTTTCATTGATAAAATGCTTTTTAAGGCGATCTATTATTGTTTTAAAAAAAGCTATAAGTGCAAGAAAGAAAGCATAGTCCTTGTCGGGCGCGTGCTCAAAATGACAACAGTGTAATTGGGCTGTTGATTTTCATCACCAGTGGGGCACGGTTCAAAATCTACCATCAATAATTAAATATATTAAGGTTTTTTTATTGGATCATGATTGCAGGATGTAATAAGGCAAGGAAAGTGAGAAATGTTTTATTGTCATTCAAAATTTACAAAAACTGTATAGACAAATCGATAAACAAGTTAAAACGTGAAAAAATAACAAAATAAAAGAGTGATATGGGTATATAAATGAATAATGAATTGAAATACTTATATGTATTTATTTATCCAGTTTTAAAATAATACCTAGTACAACGTACTCTAAACCATATACCAACATTGGTAGTCACAGCTACTTGTTTGGTGACTACTGGTGCTTAAGAAAATTGAGTTCATTTCATTAGATATCAGGTTTATCATTCACATTTGGATTGAATAGTTCAAACTTCGCAACGTTTAAACGATATTAACAATATAAATATTCTTACTTTAATATAAATATGAACAAATGAAAAATATATAAAAAGCACACAAAATATGAAAATTTGATAACTTATGATGTAGGTACTAGTAGACTGTCCTGTCCGAATGTTAGACTGCCCGCTATTCGTTTGGGTGTCATATTTGATTTCAACAATAATACAAATACTATGTGGTTTTCACAATGAGTCTTACATTTTTCAGATAATGTATTTTGTATACTAATTTGGTAGTGGTTTATTTAATTAACACCAAGAGATACCAAAACCCTTCTTCTACACCTCTGATATTTACAAACACTTATACCACGCCACGCCACCAAAAAGATAACCTCACCTACCTATGAAAAGTTAAATTTGGGTTTAAATGTTCCACTTTCTTACAGACAACACAAGAATTTACCATGGTTGGCCAAGCAAAGTGAAATTTCCACAATAAGTACTCAAAAAACACCTTATAATAGTAAAGTAAGCACTAAAAGAGCTATATCACTTCGGCAACATAGCAAAACTACGCGTATACTATTAGTCATTCAATAAAGTACTAAAATATATGGGGTGTTGCCAAAGCGCTGTTTTGTACTTATTGTTCGTTTTTAATTTAGGAATATTTGCAAAATTTAGTGATTATTTAGTAATGTAAGGATCAATCAATTCAAAATTAAATGGTCTATGGAAGTTTTTATTCAATATATGCATTATAAAAGCAGTGTTCTCCAGTTCTTTAAATATACCTAAATTATTTCGAAATACCTACTTTCTCGAAATTATGGAGATCTGTCAACGACGCAATCTGGAGGGAGAGAGATAAAATTGAAAGATAGAATGATGATTGATCGCCTCAAAATGTAAACAATGTGGTCTCCTTTATATTATAAGTCTATGGTAACTTCACATAAATATGTGGTGTTGAATGGCAGAAGTACATTTAACGCCATATCAGCGATTGTGGGAAATTCAGTTCTAGTTCAGATCCAGAATTCAGTCAAGGGCTTTTTTTGAAATTTTTTAGAAATCAATATTTAATATAAAATATGTCCGGAGCTGTATTTCTAGCGCTTTTAAGTGATCTACAATAGTTTTTGCAATAAAAGTTTTACAATGAATTTTTTCGATTACAAAATTGTCGACACTGAGGAATGTTCAGACCGATTGGCCACAATAGACAGCCTAAGTCTTACGTCACAACTGTGGGCGGAGCCTGGACTGGTTCCAAACAAACTCTCTTTCTATGTAAAAGTCCCACAAGGAATTTTTTATTTAGTATTTTCAACGTTATAAAGTGAAAATAAGACATCTAGTTTCCATATTGTGTTAGAGGAACGTGCCGTTTAAGTGATTTTGTATAGGTTTTTGCCGAGGTGAGTAAATTCAATTACTAAATTGAGTTGAAAAGTTTTTGAGGTTATGTTGGCTATGTTTTGGTGATAGGTTTTTGGACAATTTCTACTATGTTTTATGATTGATAATCACTTAAATTTTAATAGTCATTTTAGTTACATTGTATACAAAAACATTTGTAAAGAAATTATAAGTACTTTTACTCCAGTGTATCGCAACATTTAAGTATTAACTCTAGAATAACAGTGTATAAAACCATAATACAGCCACACTTTGAATACTGTATACTTTCGATTTAAACAAATTAAGGGCACTGCAATTGTATTAAGATGTGGCAGGCTGACTCCAGTATCTTTAGTGGTGGAAACATTGGAGTGGTTATCGATTGAAAAGAGGTTGATTTATATGACATTAACCTACATTTATAAGATGTTGCACAATCTTTTGTCAATGTTTTTTAACAAATATACCTATAACCTATAAAAGTCAAATAGGTACATGAATATAATACTAGAACTAACAATCACTTACATATTAACATTCAAACTAAAACGTTTAATATAAAAACATTAATATTTAAAGAATTTATTGCCTATAAAACAAGCTACCAAATGAAATAAAAGATTCACAAAGTTTGCCACAATTTAAAAAAGGATTAATGAACTATTTAGTTAAACGATGAACCTAGAATTATTTTTACTACAAATTGTTAAAGATTGAAATGTAGGTATGTGATTATTGTTTTTTTTAATTGTGATAAATGCGGTATGTATTTGTTTATTTATACATTTATTATACTTATAGGTACATGTAGTTATTTAATTTTATATATTTATTTATTATATGTTTGTATACTTTGAACTTATGTACAATGTAATTGTATGTAAGTTGTACGTAATTGTATCTATGTAATTTTTTCGGTTTCCAACAAACCAGGCTGAGAGAAACAAATGGATTTCTCTTATAAGGTGAAGAAAGAGTAATTAATATCATTTTTAAAGAATGTTTTATTGGAATATTTTATTTAATCACAGGCGAAAAGATAAACATATCCCACTCAGTTTGCGAGAGTTTGTGATTGCCATTTTGTGGACAAAGAAAGCTTTTTAAGACATGTTTTGAAGCCATCTGAAGACAATAGAATATAGAAATTAAGAATACAGAATACACTTCAGATGGTTTCTAATAAAATAAAATAGCCAACATAACCTCAAAAAGTTTTCAACTTAATTTAGTAATTAAATTAACTCACCTTGGCAAAAACCTATACAAAAACACTTAAAAGGCACGTTCCTCTAACACAATATAGAAACTAGATGTATTATTTTGCCTTTATAACGTTGAAATTACTAAATAAAAAATTCCTCATGGGACTTTTACATAGAAAGACAGTTTGTTTGGAACCAGTCCAGGCTCCGCCCACAGTTGTCACGTAAGCACTTAGGCTGTCTATTCATGTACACATGTTGAAAAGTAACGAGCCATAATTACAAAACCGAGTCTTTCAGACGCCACGCAAGCGCTTCTGTTTCAAAACTGTTCATATTTATTTTATACAATATTTATCTACGATAATTGTTATTTTATCTTTATAACAATAATTTTACAAGTTAAAAAACATTTTCTGTTAAATTGTATTTTTATCTCTCGCGACCCCAGAATTTTGCTACGCGACCAAATGGGGTCGCGACCCATAGTTTAAGAAGCCCTGGTCTATAGTCTACCTAGACACTTGATTTCTTGTCACCATTCAATCTCGTTCTCATCAAGCTTAATGGCTTTGCTTTGTATAAAAATGCGTAGCCGTGGTAGCTTCAGCAGGACCTCCATCGCACTTGTGGAAGTGATGCTTATAGCCCCGCGGTTCACAAGCTGATAAGCCTTTGTGCGAAACTTCAAGCTGGACGTCCTTTAAGGCTTTGGCTTTGAAATCGCTCAAGCCAAAAATCGTCGGCACAATATTGGACTGAACACTCATAATAGACCAACCAATCACAAAATTATTGTTTTAATTTTTTGGATAACCTAGAACAATTCCCTTTCCTGCAGGAGAGTCTATCAAATCTCGAAACAATTACCTTCAGCTTGATACTTGATCGATTAAAAATATTTTTCCTACAGTCGCGCGTAAAATTTCATTTGAAAATAGTAATTGTAAAGTCGCCAAATGCCTAGGATTGTCACGCCCTAGAGCAAGAAAAATAAATGTAATCGAATCTGTTAGTTTACACTCTAAATACGCAAATAACTATTGAATCTGTTTCCAGACCGATGCATTATATTCAAAGTTCACGCTATAAATCTAATATACATTCAACATATAACTAACTAATGGTACCCCAGACAAACTGGTGTCTATGACATTACATATGTTTTATTATATGTAACCCAAACCATAATGTTTAACATATTTATATTTTTATTGCTAATGGAAAACATTTAGAGGTCGCTTTAATGGAATTTGTTGTTTAACCACGACAGAAAACAGCAATTATTTTTAATAATTTTTTTTATTCTACGACACAATCTCTTCGAATTTCAATGCCTATTTCCTTAAAAGTCTTAGACATTTAAAAATAGTTATCAATGGTTTTTGTCATGATATTCAGTATTCCTTCACATAGTGCACATATTTCATCTACAAAAGTTATTCAAGCAGTGCTGGATCTATCTAGGAACAACCGGGGTAATATCATGAGGAGCTTCGAATAGGATCTAATAAAAGAGCTTCTCATTCCTTTCCTTTGCAGACAAAATTTAGGCAAGCATAAATGAAGAGTTATGTGGATCTTTTGATCTCTACGATAGATGAAGCTCTTAACCACGGTAAACGCCGTGGGATCATTTTATTAAAAAAATTACGAAATAAGATAAAGCAAAGGATGGACTAGTCGCATCTGTGATGACTAAGAAAAAAAAAGTGTAGTTGTTGCTAAGAAATGAATTTATCTTCCAACGGCTATTTCACATTGAACCATAGAAATGAATACTGGAATGTATTGTGATATGGAATATTTTTAAAGATATCATAAACATACCTGGGGACATCCAGTTTAAATACCCTCACTCCTGCATGCGGAGCTCTGCAGGAGTGGACCTTGTGCTTCCCTAGCTACTCGTGGGATCAACCATGAATAAAGAAAAAATGGTATCTTCGCTTCCTTGAACAGGGACTTGCACCGGAGGAAGCAAGAAAGAAGGCTACGGAGCGCAGGAAGCAAGGAGAGGAGAAAAACATCCCTCCTAAAGGAGAAAAACGGAAGCGGGAGATGGCGACAGCCCTAACACCGCAAGTACAGGCGAAGAAGAAAAAGGAGGATAGAATAGCCATCCCTTCTTCAACTGGCAGCTATGCAGCTGCAGCAAAATTGATAAGAATGGCAGTTCTCTTCAAGGCGTACCCTGAGACTACCCTCAGCGCGGATGACCAAACCTTGCTGGAGAACGCAATAATAGAAGAAATGTATGCTGGATGGGAACACAAACTCCAGTTTAGTGGCATACATTTCAGATCAGGAGTCGTTCTAATCGACTGTGAAACACCACAGACTGCAGAATGGCTCCGGCTGATAGTACCAAAGCTGGAGAGCTGGAAGGGAGCAGAACTGACGGTGTGCCAGGGAGACGACATCCCAAAAATGCACACCGCCACGATCTTCCTCCCAAGAAGCAAAGGCGTAGAGGAAGTTAAGCTGCTTCGCTTGATTAAAGCGCAGAATGAGGGTTTGGAAACAAACCAGTGGAAGGTCCTCAACCTAAAAGAAGAGGGCAAAGGCCTAGTCTTGAGGGCAGGAATAGATAATCTATCCTGCCAAAAAATAAAGAACAACGGGTTCACCATCCATTACCGGTTTGGGAAAATACCCGTACATGGCCTCAGAAAAGAAGAGGGAAGTAACAAGGAAAAGGTTTCCATTTCCTCCGAGGCCAGTGGCGACTCGAGTAGTGTAGAAAGCCTACACATCACCAAACTCCTTGGGGAAGAGTCGCCACTGACCGAGGAGGAAATGGAGATTGCGTCGGAGGAAGGGGACAGTACTCTTTCAGAAGGGGACATCACCCTGACGAAAGAGGGAAACACCCAAGAAGACAACCAACAGGATGGTGGGAATTAACTTAGCTCAAGTTAATGCTCACCATGCCAAAGGAGCATCAGCGGTGATCACAAGACTGTTCACCAAGGACCAATGGGGGTTGTGTTTAATCCAAGAACCTTGGGTTAATAACAACCAGGTAAGAGGATTAGCATGTAAACATGCTAAAATAGTATATCACACTGGTAGTGATACACCAAGAACATGTATTATGATAAGGAATAATATTAACTATTTTTGTCTTTCAGAATACATGACTCGAGACCTCGTTCCAGTTCGAGCATACCTCGAACACAAGAAGGAGGGCAAAGAAATAGTGATAGCATCATGCTACTTTGAGGGAGATGGGCCTGCACCACCCCCAGAGGTACAAAAGCTGGTGAAGTACTGTGAAGAGAAAAGACTACCTCTACTTCTAGCATGTGATGCCAATGCACACAATACCGTTTGGGGCAGTAGTAACACCAACAAAAGAGGTGAGCAACTTTTAGAATATATCCTTAATAAGAACCTTAATATCCACAATATAGGGAATACCCCTACATTTGTAACAAGGGTAAGGCAAGAAGTTTTAGATGTCACACTGGCGACACAGGATCTAAAACATATAGTAAAAGATTGGAGAGTATCGGGTGAACCATCACTCTCCGATCATAGTATCATAACATTCAAGTTAGAACTAGGCATACCTGAGATAAGCCGCAGGAGAATACCAAGAAAAACAGACTGGGACAACTATAACACCTGTCTGAAAAGAAATCTAGCACATATCCAGAGAAAAGGAAGGGCTAAGCACCATCTCGACCTGGAAAATGAACTAGAGGATCTGAACAGGGCAATAATCGAGGCGTTTGAATCGAGCTGCCCTCTTCAAAAACAACAAAGATACACCCTGGTGGAACAAACATCTGTCAGAACTAAGATCTCAAACCCGGGACCTTTTTAATAAAGCAAAAATCACCGGAGACTGGCAGAGATACACCGAGGTGAGAAACACCTACTTAGAAAAGCTAAAAGAAATAGCTTCAGAAAATTCTGTGAAGATATAAACACAACACCTGCTGCGGCAAGACTTTACAAAGTTATGGTGAAAAGTAGGGTCAACACAGATATGGCTTTGAGGAAGCCAGATGGTGAATATACCGAAAATGAGGAGGAAAGAGTTCGACTCTTACTAGAAACTCATTTTCCAGGGAGTACCCCAAATAGGAGAGATAATCCTCTCGAAGGTCACAATAGGCCTTCAAGAGAAAGTATTACAATGGCCAAACACATTTGTAGTAAGGATAGGTTGAAATGGGCCATGAACACCTTTTCACCTTTCAAGGCACCAGGAGCAGATGGAATTTTCCCAGCATTGCTCCAGAAAGGACAAGACGAAATTCTACCGCATCTGATTAGAATTAGTCGAAGCAGCTTAGAACTGGGTTATATACCTGAAGCATGGAGAAGGGCAATAGTAACCTTCATTCCAAAAACTGGAAAAAGGGACACAACAAACCCCAAATCCTTTAGACCAATTAGTCTAACATCGTTTGTACTCAAAACGATGGAAAAGGCTATTGATAACCATATTAGAACGGAAATCCTAGAGAGACTACCTCTCCACCCATGTCAGCATGCTTACCGGGCAGGCAGATCTACGGAGACTGCACTGGTACAACTGACGGAGGATATCCGAGGTGCTCTAGACAACCAAGAAACTGTAGTATGTGCATTTTTGGACATAGAAGGAGCTTTTGACAATACTCCACATGAGGCAGTCAGAAGAGTATTGAACAGAAGAGGTGTAGACAGCACAACATCCAAATGGATGTCGGAACTGCTCACCACAAGAATAGCAGAAACGAAGACGAGCAAAGACATTGTCTCCATCTGCACTACCAGAGGATGCCCACGGGGAGGAGTAGCATCCCCATTAATGTGGAGTCTGACGGTTGACGAACTCCTGTGTGGTTTGACGGATCTCGGTATATCCTGCCAAGGATATGCCGACGATATTGCAATATTGTACAAAAGGGTCTGAACTATACAAATAGCTGGTGTAGGCAAGTGGGACTTAGCATCAACCCCACTAAAACCATCCTGATAGCCTTCACTAAGAAAAGAAAACTCAACCTCAAAACCATAAAACTTGATGGGAACGAGATTGAATGGAGACAAGAAGTCAAATATCTAGGTCTAACTTTAGACAGTAAACTCCTGTGGAACAAACACGAAAAGGAGATTACATACAAGGCAAAAATGGCTATAATGGTGAGCAGAAATCTGGCAGGAGCAAACTGGGGCTGTAACCCAAAAATCCTAAGCTGGATGTACACTGCCATAGTGAGACCAATCATCACTTATGGAGCCATTGCCTGGTGTAGTAGAACTAGCCTATTGACGACGAGAGAAAACCACTCCAAAATTCAAAGACTAGCCTGTATATGCATTACAGGAGCAATGAGAACATGCCCAACGGCAGCCATGGAAGTGATTCTCAACCTCACCCCTCTACATATGGTGGTGGAAAGTGTTGCAGAAAGAACAAGATACAGACTAAGTAGAGAGGGAATCATTAAAAAAAAACCACCTCCTCACTTCTTAGAAATCAGACAACTTGGGACATGCCACAAGACGGTATGATGAAAAAATATAACTTTTCAAAGAAATTCGTTACGGAAATGAGCAACAAGAAGGAATGGGATCCAAATACCATTACCAGACTTGGAAAGAATGCCATTTAATGGTACACAGACGGCTCGAAAGCAATAGAAGGAACTGGGATAGGAGTGTTCGGGCCAGGAACCAAACACTCTGAAAGCTTGGGAAAAACCACAAGTATCTTTCAACCGGAAATCCAGGCCATAAGAAAGTGCGCCCAGTTCAATATTGATAAAGGATACAGAAGACAAAGGATTATCATAATGTCGGATAGTCAAGCAGCCATTAAGGCACTGAGCTCTTGTGTAATCAGTTCCAAAATGGTGTGGGAATGCCTAGACAAACTCAATGAACTAGGCGAGAACAACATAGTCACCTTACTATGGATTCCAGGACACACTGGAATAGAAGGAAATGAAATAGCAGATGAACTAGCAAAGAGGGGGACTGAAATACCTTTCTGGGGGCCCGAACCCTTTTGCGGAATCAGCCCCAATGTAATATTGGAAGAAATAAGTAAAGCCGAGAAAAAGAGAAGATCTGACCATTGGAAAGATCTAGTAGGGCTTATACAATCAAAGACTCTTCTGGGTGACTACAACCTGTTGAGATCAAAAGAATGCATAAGTCAAAGTAAAACTGCGCTAAGAGTTTTAACAGGGATCCTAACGGGACATTGTCGGCTGAATGGGCACCTGAAAAAGCTTAAAATAGTGAAGGAAGAAGAATGCAGATTCTGTGGAATGGAAGAAGAAACCTCCATCCACATACTTTCCAACTGCACAGCGCTTCAGAATCCTAGAGCACAGCACCTGGGAGATTACTGGATAGAAGAGGAACATTTGCCTAAGTTGAAGCCTGCAGACATCCTAAAATTCCCCCGGGAAATAGGACTAAAGGAACTGCTAGTTTCTGAGACTCTCCTCAGAAACTGAGTAGAAGTAAGGGGGCACAATAGATCTTTTAGGTCTCAGTGAATGTCACCCCAAAAAACACACATACATACATACCTAGTGACTGAGTGTGTAATTCAGTCACAAAATAAAATTCCACACAATTTCTCTAAAAAGGCTTGAAATTTTAGAGGTGAAATGTTTGATGGATTTAAAAAAAAATCCGAATTACACATGGCATAAACATAAAACTAATTTCTCTATAGAGATTATCGTTATACAATAAGTAGACTATAAAAGATAACGAAAAAATCGGCACACAGAACAGTGTTATCAGCTTGTTTTTGACGTATTAAAATTGGAACCATCACTCACATTATTCATATTACAAAATATATCGGGGACTAATGCTATAAGGTCATTGCGATCGAAACAAAAAAATAACTCCTTATCTTATAAAATTTATAACTAGGCACATGCATGTATACGTTACAATTTTAATAAGTTATTTAATATAAATCACATAAATATGTGTTAAAGCTTTGGTAGTTTAAAGAGAACTAAATATATAGACTATCATTAAAGGTATCATGGGTGCCGGCACATGAGGGGATTGCTGGAAATGAAATGGCAAAAGAAGGCTATAAAGAAGCCTTCATAGGTCCGGAACCGTTTTGTGGAATCACAAAGGATTACACAAGAGGGGAAGTCGGGAACTGGCTAGTTAAGGAACATCAACTGAAATGGAGGCTGACACAAGGACACCTCAATACTAAGAGTCTACTGAATAAGTTAGACAAGAAACTCTCAAGAGTCTACTGAATAAGTTAGACAAGAAACTCTCGTCCAGGCTGTTGAAAGTGGGTAAGGAAATTTGAAGACAGATACCGACCTGGTGACTGGACACTGTAGTACCCCGAAGAAGCATCTGCACAGGATGGGCAAAGTTAGTGAACCCAATGCGCAAAGAATGTGAACTTCACGATGAAACACCTACTCACATACTCTGCTTATGTGAGAACTTGCAAGGACTCAGACGGAAGCACTTTGAAGTGGAAATAACACAACCATCACAACTACTGAAGATCCCTCCAGATAAATTGGTGGTGTATATAGAACACACGAAGCTTCTGGTATGGAAGTAGGTAGATAACATGAGTAATGGTACAAAGATTTAGTTCAAGTGCCTGATGCGCAACCCAAGCGTATGAATGAATGAATGAATGAATGAAGGTATCATTAGGGACAGGGGCGCACCAAGCATCTTCTCTTGCCTTCGTATATAACTATATAACAACAACCATTGTCTAAGGATTAGATAATGTCACAACTATTTATCCGATAGATATAA
>CAJUYI010000121.1:0-36284 GCA_910591695.1 Galerucella pusilla
AATAATATACTATTATTGAATTTCCATTCTTCCGATTGACAGGCAAACAAACAAATATTGTAACATTTAACGTTGATATTTCAATTCGGCATTGTTGTTGTTTCGAAGTTATTTAATGTGAATGAACACTCGCTAATTTTTCTATTCACGTTAAAATCTGTTTACCAAAACACGTCCAAACGTGAAATCCGAAACAATGATTAATGCGAATAGAGTGATTTCTGCAAATCTATTTTACATATTATTAATTTGACACCTTGACAATAAATCAGTGTCAACTGTTCAACCACCGTGGCATTTCATGTGCATACGCCATGTTAAAATTAACAATAGCACCGAAAATATTTTATAATATAAATCCCTTTAGTCGGCTATGATTGCCATCGGACCGTGCGCGATCGATTTTTTTTACAACCAGAATACGGACATCTAAAATTAGCCACCTATGAAATTAGCCGGTGTGCGTTTGGCAAATAAATGGTTATATATTATTTATGCATCGACTATCCCGTTACAATATTGTTAATTATCGACAATAAAAAAATTATGAACGCGTTGGCGGCGCAGAAATTTATCGGTTAAATTGCATAATCCGAATTAACTGAATCAGCAAATTCGATTGTTGCGTCTTTTTGCTCGTAACAACACTGGCTACGGTTAATTTGATAAACAATTCAATATTGCATTGTATAATCGGTTGAGGGAGCATCACGAGCCATTTTACAAACAAAAAAATTATCTAACGGTCGAAATTTACCAGGCAACTCAATTAATAATTCCAATTTTATCAATAACTATTTCTAACCAACCAAACTTTTCATTTTGATAAAATAAGTAAAGCTCAGTTAAAGTGCGTATAGATATGGCGACACGCGCGCGAGCCGCTCCTGCGAGCCCACTGTAAATTCACCTGATCCGCATGAGAGCATTGAGCGCATGACTAGAAAGTTCGAATACTTTTAAAGAAGTCAAGCTTAGTCACTATGCTTTTATTAACTAAACTGTAGACACGATTGTCATCGACTCACAAGATAATGAAGAAAGTGCTCAATAAAAATGATTCTCAAATTCAAACGACCAATTCAAATGAGATGGTCTATTTACGATTCTTGAGTACTATCGAAAGAGAATCCTTACACCAAGTTGATATACGATATCGATTTAGTTTTGTTTGTGTTTGTGTCATTTTTAAAAAACTTCTGTTTCCTGGAAAAATTGTTAACTAACGAATTATATTTAAAAGGCAATTTTTTTTAACGTTTACAAGGCAGAAGTACTAACAGGAAATAGTGATCTGCCGCACTAGACTAAGTAACCTTAAGGTGGGTCTTCAATTGCGACAAATAAAATGCAACCTTCCAGCAAATAGTACAAGAAAAAATTGTATATTATACACCATGGTGTTGAAGACAGTTATAAACCTTGCACCTTATTCCGCTCGGGGCAAATACGCTCGCGAAATAATCTTGGTGCTCGGTCAATAATAATAGTCTTCACCACCTTGGTATATATACAATTTTATCCACTACTAGCCAAATTTAAGACAAAAATTAAAATAGTTCACAAACACACCACAAGAAGTGTTTACTCCGTCGTCTGCCTGACAAGTAGGTACACTGTCAGTTTTCGATATATTATGAACGTACTCATTATGTCATCAGTCATTTTTGGTTGAGCGCGAATTAAACTAATGGCATTTTTATTCAAATAATTTTATCTTGATAGGTGATAACAAGCAGCAAATACGTTAAACACAATCTCCTGGGTATATAAAATTATGTTGCACACGTTTTTGTTGAACTAGATACTATCCATGAATTCTCAAAATATTTGAATTTGTCCATTATTGACCTAGATTAGTATAGTCTGTTACTTATTGTCTGACAGCACGCGAAAAGGTCACAGATGCTAGTCAGGTAGTAAACCATAAGCTTCACCGATCATCTAAGGAATTTATTTACTATTTAATTTTATTACATTAACATTACAATAGGGTCCTACTAGGGATTGTCCTAAGGACTACTTAGAAATTTTGAAGGTATATACGGTGAAACTTGGTCTCGCCCAAATTTGTATAATTTGTTTTGCTCAGAGTCGCTTACGTTCCATAAGTGTTAACTGTGTTGTGAAAAATGTCTTCAAGTTTCACCCCAGCAAAGTGTAAGAGCGAGCTTAGCTTACAAACGAAGACTGTAGTGTTAAATGTGCATGATGCTGTTGTACATCAAATGCCGGCTGCTACTGTTAGAAATATCGACATGTTCCAATATGCCTGGAGTTAGTGAATCTACTATTTACAGGCTTCTGAGGGAGAGGAAAAATGGAAATATATCTCCACCTACAAAGTCAATTGGAAGAAAACCACTTGATCTTGATGAACATATGCAAAATACAATAAGATGGAAAGTGCACGAATTATATTTTAAAAACCAACCCTCGACATCGTAATCTCCGCCACTGCCGCAATATTTATCGTTTATCTGGCATTGTTCAGTTTTATTACCATATTGTATATTGAGCTGAAACAGGGATGTATAGATAACCAATACAGACACCTACTTGTTTTGCATTAGAATATTAGTATTTACTTGTAAAATTCTTAGGATCACTCTGTAAAAGATAAATTCCTATTTGAATATTTAATGAGGCTACTGTGCTGTCAGACATTAAGAAATAGAGTATAGTAGTGGAAAAAAGTACGTTAGATCATAATAATTAAAATTATTTTGAGTGGAGGTAACAATTTTTATATAAGTTACTGTGAATTGTCTACAAACATACATTTGGCAATAAATGAGGTATTTTTATTTTGAAAAAAGCAGATTCGTTCTTGAGGTGAATTATTTTGAACGTTTTAGTGTTTGTTTGGCAAAGCTTAATGGGATGCAATTAACGGTTCTGGGCTGTTGTGAAGTCGACATGACCAAGTCCTTGAAATGAAAGGAAAAAAGTAAGCTAATAGAGCCAATTGAATCATATGCTGTCAAGGGATCCAGAACACTCCTGAATTATTCTTATAATGTTTCCAAACCAAAGTTTCAGTAACCAAAAGGAAAAATATCTAGAAACAAATCTGGCTGAAGTGAATTTTGATAAATCAAAAAGATAAACGTCAATCTTTATTGCTTGTTTCATCAATCAACTGATTTATCTTTTATTATTATTTTTTTAAATATTCATTTGGTGAATTTAATCCAAATTTGAATATATACAAGTAGTTGAGAATATCATTAACTTAACCACTTCATTAACAGCAAATCAATTATTTTTTTCTCTATTTTATTTTCTCAATATAAAAGTTTTATAATGATAGTTATTTTCTAGATGACAGGATACGGTTACAATTCGCCTATACGCTCTGCTCTCTAACAAATTGCCTAAAACACCCTCGGTGGCAGGTAATTCGCGAATAAAACTTGGGAGATTCCGACTTCTTAACACTTTTCCGGAGAGTACACCCCATCCTATCTCCTTTCCCTCCCCCCAAAAAAAAGAAGAACTTCGCCATTCTTTCGTTAGTGTTTGCTCAACTCGAATCACATATACTTCTGGCACATAATGGCAGTAATCGAAAGAAAATTGCTTTGAACTTTTAGGTCACTCAATACAACTGCGATTTACTTTATGAAAAGTATTCTTTTCTCTTTTCTTTTCTTCTCTCAAAGGAATATCGGGAGCACATTTTTCAGAAGTTTCACTTCGACGGTATGCTATACGGATAATGTCTTTGTAATTTGTTACACTGGAAGAAATACACGCCGTACAATTTAACGATCTACTTTAAAAGTTTAAGGCGTTTCTCGATCCGTCTTCATCTCCTGATTGCATTATGTTTGAAAAGCTCCCTTATTGAAATATAATAATTGACTCGTATAAAAGAATTGATTTTCTCTCTCCTCTTACCCTTGCTTCTTATACGATCTCTTTCGACAAAAATTTCCCCAATTCTTTCTTTATCATTTCTTACAGTATTTTATCTAATTGATTTCTCTTGTTTTAGATTTCCATTTTATATATCTTCACTTACACTTCCCTCTTCCCAGCTCTATTAACTTCCTTTTTTCATGTTCTTGTCCTTAGCAATCTTCTTTCTCTTATCTTCTTCCTACTTTCTTTTCTCTATAACTTTTTCGGCTCATGCTCTCCTCTTTAGGTATATTACATCGCAGAACGAAATATCAGAAAGAAGAATGAAGTAGAAATACTGTATTTACTTTCTCAACTTTTTAAGAGAATAATAAGTTATTGGGGAAAAAAACGATTTGCTTGTTGTGTTGAAATATCATCAATTGTCTCTTTCTTTATAATACCTATATATTGAGACCATAAAACCATTCACAATGAAGTCAAATAATTCGTAGGGCTCCCATATATCAACAATAAAGCTAAACTAACAAATCATAACTCGTGTTTACGCCAAGCCATGTTTATGAGTATAAGATTCGTGCATCTCTTTGTTTATGTTAAAACGATTACTCTTTGTATGCCCCATGGAGGCGATATATCATTTTCTACTCGGTTTTCACGTTTTGTACTTAGTGTAATAGACAGTGGCTGTTTATGTTCTCTTGCCTACCCGTAAATAAATTTAGACGTAAGTTGACATCGATTTAGTTTTATGAAGTAATAAAGTTGGTTTTGGGAAGTTTTTCTTTTCTTTCAAATATTTTAAGTAAGGAGAAAATGGGAACTAATACGAATAATGAGAGGCGTCTCTATATCAATAATCAATAATCGAGAAATATTGAACCACATTGGAATGTATAGTTTGTAGATATTAAAGGTTTTTGGTGAGTGGGTCTAATAGACTAAATAACAATCAGCTTCTCAAAAGAGTTGGTTAAGAATGTCAGATGTGAGTTGGACTTTGTTGACATCAAAATAATGAATTTTTGACAAAAATCCCATGAAAAAAAAAAACAACCCATGGTATAGTTCTACAATATTTCCTAGTGGCAGTCATAACCAATACTACATACAGACAAATCCACTACACATTAAGATTCAAACAATTTTCATTAGATTTGAGAAATTTGCAATATAGCCGTCATAGTCAACCATAATTCACGTGTTATTCCATTCTCTCCCTCATAATTGATACATCTAACCAGTCAGTATATGTTTGCTCGGATGATACCTTGGATAATGAACCATTTATACAGTTAGAGTGACCATAGTCAGCCATTAAGGATTAATTTGCTTTAATATCGAACACTAGAATAGATTTAGTGGGTTATACAATGTGTCAAAAGGATTATAAAATGTTCCGTTATATATTATGCAATGCAGTTTCGGTTCTACTTTTATTTTAAAAGCTTCTAATTGAACGAACCTGTTATTTAAATGGTATTTGTTTAAATATTGGATAAGTTATGGTTTTTGTCTCATGTGAACAAGAGAAGCAAATAATAACCTTTTTTAGACGACGCCATCTGGAAGTTGCTCGTTCTGTATTCATTTACATACCGAAAGTTGCGTTTTGAGTGTTCCTTTTAGTGAAAGTGACAGTTCCGTACTGCAAAACACTTTCGGAACGCTTTTTGAGTGTTTCATGTAGTGAAAGTGACAGTTTCGTACTGCAAAACACTTTCGGGACGCTCTGGTAGAGATATACATATTACATCTGCATCCAATCCAATAAATATTGTCCTGTAGGTACAATCAACATTACTTTTTGCAAATAATTAATAAATTAGTATTGACATTGCAGATATCATTAAGTACATTATATTGTTCAATAAATAAAATGTTTATAATTCTCTATTATTTATTTTCTTTCCTCAGTGTAATTGGAAAAGTTTTGGATCTTATGCGTCGTCTAAAAATTGTTGTGCACGCCGCGGCTGAAATACTACTTTGTTTGACTCGTCTGTTGCTCGCCTCGCTTTGCTCGTCTCGCAATTTTCAGACTCGTAAACAAAGTAGCACTTTCAGTCCTTAGCATACAAATAACTATTGGGCTCCTTATTTGGAAGCTTTTTGTTCTCCTCCTGGTCCCAAGAACTGGTTCAGGTCCAAGATATGTCGTTGCTCAACCTCTTCTGGGGAGTTCAGCAGCTTGTTCATCTCCAGAAATACCGTTATGTCACTACACTTTAATCCTACTTTAAAAAATTGATAGATTACAACAGTAGCTTCTTCTTATGGTCGTCAAAGACTTCAAATTATTGCAGAACGCTTCTGAATATCAGTAATACATAAATGAAACTTTTCATGAGCAGAAAACTTTTCAGGAAAATACGCAACTCTAATTATTCATCCATTCAAAAAATACAATGGTTTCTTTTACATTCTTTCTAAAAGACTATTTAAACTAGAATGGAAAGAAATAAATATTCCCCTGACTTACGAATAATTAGAAAATAATCAGCCGCATAAAATATTGGGGTCTTTTTGTCTTTTTTTCTCCAAACTAAAAAACATCTGGCCGCCGTTTCTGAGACAAAACCAGCCAGTGCTCAGTCTGCCGTTGTATCAGAACTCGTTGGGGAAAGTTCGAGAGTGTCCCTAGGGAGTACGCCAAACAAGTAACAAACTCCTGATTATCCTTAAAAAGGCTTATCTGGGGAAATCATTTGATAGATCAGCCTTTTAACGTTCATCAACTCGAATCAAATTTTAACGGTTAGGATTTCATTATGTAAGAAAATTGCAATTTTTCACGAATATGATAATCAAGGATATGAATATATATACTGATTTATCCATTTGGAAATGAATTTATTCATTTTCCTTGACCTACTAACATTAAATCTTATGAAAGGCTAATGCTATTGTTTGAGAGTTTTTGGAAGGAAAAAACACGAGCTCTTAAGGTGAAAAACCTCAAATACATTTAAAAAGAAGTCCATTATTCCAGATTATTCCTGTATATTCTGGGTAGTAGAAATTTTAGATGACAATGTTTTTCTACCGCGTCACTTAGTAAACGTTTGTCTTTGTAGGACAGCTTGTTTTCTTTCCTTAATATATCCTCTTCGGTTCATTTCCTTACTTCCTTCGTTGCGTTACCAACTTGAAATATTATCTTTGCCAACCGACGTACCGGCCCTCTCCTACCCCCTCTCGCCGATCTCACGGTGTTCGAACCCTTCTGTTCAGGTCAATTCACCGGTCCTCTGTAATTGATCCGTTCTTGCGGTGTTTTTCCGATATCTTGGCCTTCTAAATCCCAAGACGACCATTCGACTTATATTCTCAGAAAGACGTGCATAAGGGAACTTTAACGGCTCACTAGAGGGCGCGCGGATAAATAAACTATTAAAAGTTTTATTTGAATTCTTTTGATGGGATAACCTGCACGAGAGCGCCTCCTTTCTCGTTTTTCCGAAGATTGATATTGATTGTGATTGGATGCTATATCTGAGGCGTAAGCCGCTGAGATTTCAGAAGTTAATACAGATTGGAGAACACAAATATCTCGATTTTTCTCGTCTTGGATAGCACACGGAAGAATCCCTCGAGTGAGAAAAATATTTTGTTGGGAACAAGCAATTTCGAGATCTGTATAATTTTTGGAAAAATATAAAACAGTTTAGGGAGGTATATTTGGAAGAGTTTTCCAGTCGAATGAAACTCGTCATAGAATGAATTTTCACCAGCAAGTGCTGTAAATTTTTATCGTACGTGATTTTCCTATGAAAATCTTTTTACTCTTTTTGATCCATAACGCATCAATGTGTATAAGTAGTAATCTTTTTGAATCTGCGAGAAATCTACTGCAGATGTCGGTAGACATCTCGGCTGATTAAATACTAAATTTACATCTATCGGAGATTGTAGCGAGTAGTGCATTTTCCCAATACATTATGTAATTTTCAAAATAAAATAATATCTTTAAAATACAGGGTGAACGAGGTGGGTGAGGTGGGTTAAAGGGCACGACAGGAGTAAATTTAATCGCATTGCCGATTCTTCAGCGAGGGAAGCGGCTGGACTAAAAATTTTCCAGTAACACCTACGGCCTAACGACTTCGACAATTGCGGAACTAGCCAAACGTTATACCCATGCTCAATCCCTCAAGATATGGGATGGAATCAAAGGATGCAGTTTTTCTAGGATCACCCACATGTCTCCTAGTGATCTGTCCACCTTCCTGGGAAGGACAGGATGGACCTAGGAGGACAACTCCTCGGGGGGATGTACAATGGGTCACATGTGGTCTTAGTGCTGTGAGCCTACACTCACCCTCCATACTCTACAGATACAGATACAGAGTGTACGTGAAAATGTAACACACACTTAAAACGCTTATGAATTTTAAGCCAAATATGATAATATGAACAAATAAGTACGTTGGAATAGTTTTGTTATGATATTTGCTCAGCATTTTTGGTCTTGAAACAAAAATTGTAGGATTATGTTAAAAATTATATGTGGAAGCGGTAAAAATGTCTGCTGTACATATCATAAATTGATAAAATACTTGTCCTTACATGACAAAATCATAATATTATTTGACAAAAGAGAATATTTAATGGTAAATCGCTACAACTTAAACCCAAAAACACCATGAAATGAGAAGAAACTCCAGAAGTATCATCATGCGGATTATAACTGAATTGAGCGCCTACCAGCTTCAACGACACGATAAAACTTGAAAATATAAAGACGTTGATTAAAATATTTTATCAAGTCAGCCAGGCAAAATGAAATTTTTTCCCTCTCGAGTTGAGTCGGCAAAGAAAATACTATTCCTTTAAAGCGATACCGCTTTGAGCGGCTTTGACATTGCACTAACACACTCGAAAGCGGCAGAAAAGCGTTACTTCGAGAAAAAAAATTTAAGTCGACTGACATATCTTCTGTAAGATGCAAGGGTATGCAAATGTAAGGTGTAGTTTTTATTTCTTTGTTCCAAACTCATCGCTTTTTGCTTTGAAAACGACAAACGACGTATAGGTACAACACGAAAAAACGAAAAAGTTGCGTTTTAAAATCATTAAATAGTATTCAGACATGTACCAATGCTAATGATAAAAAACATTTAATAGCAGTTCAACAAAAAGTCAGTCGACTTGGGAAGATAATACGTCTGTTTAGAGCAGAGACGATTGCGTATTGAGGAATGGATTATTTCGTACAGAAAATAAAATATTTACCAAGAACCTGACCCTACTCAAAGCTATCAGCATTCTAATTACTAGCTAAGCTGTTGAAAAACCGTTATGATGCCTTTTTGCAATAAAATATAAGAATGACATTTATTGAAATCAGTTAAAAACAAAATAATACGTACAAATAAATATAAACAGTCAAGGATTCAACCTTCATGTCAAGTTTGGTACACATTTTTTACAATTAATTATTAGTCTTAATGATTAGGCTGATCTCTCAGTGAACTACAGCGTTTCATTCTTATTTATATTAGACGTTAGGCCCGTGGTCTATATAGAAGAGACGAAGCTTCTGGAATGAGAGTGAAAATATAGGAAATGATACCTGGGCGGTTAAGTACAACTGTCAATAGTACGAAGTATAAATAGTTATATCTATTAGGGCGAGTTGTATCAAACACCTAAACTCGGTTTAATGATGACTGTTTAGACAATTTCACTAATTTGGAACTAATAGTTTTTCGAATATTTTGTAGAAGGGATATATAAAATGGCTATTGTTTTTGGGGATTTTCCATATTGACTGGGGTCGAAGTCTTTATTTAGATAACCAATGTGTCCTTTTGGTAATTTTGACAAATTCTGATAATTTGAATAGTAAGTTTGGGTAATTTTTATTTTTGCATTGGCAACACTTAACTTTCGGCTGTTAAGAAAAATTAACACTGGAAAAAATTACATTTCTAAATATACCAAATAGGTCACACTATTGATTTGAATTAAACAAAAAGTTAACAAACGGCATTCGACGGCTCTATTCCAAAAGATCCTGATGTGTAAGCAGATAGATGAAGGAATAGGCTACACAACCAGTTCATATTTTATTGCTTTCCATAGAAACTTGACCCTTCTTTTTCATGACATTACTACAGAGTCATGTTATTTGAAAATATAGACATTTAGGGCAAACAGTAGTTTCATTTTTGGTACAATATAAATGTTTTTATCAATATTTAGAGTTACATTTTTAGCAAGTTTGACTTTTTTTACATATCTCTTAACAGTTGACATTTTATGGTATCGATATTTGGTTATCGATTCAAAATATCGAATTGTTACTACAAAAATACAACTACAGCGACATGAACCAGGGCTCACGTTTGCTTCTGACAACTGTATACAATCTTATTCCAAAAAAGAATTTAAATTTCAATGAAAATCACTCCTAACTCACAAACAAAAAAACTTAATGAATATTCAAATATCAAAACAAATTTTTATTTTTACTTCCGATTCCGAAAATTTATCAATCCTATTATTTACTTGAAAAAAAAAACAGCCCTTCATCTCTTTTGAAGTAAATTCAAGCGAGATGAGTGAATAAAATCTTCCTTTTTACCAGCAACGCCTCTGCTAAACGAACTGTAACAGGCACTTGTACTAAGTTTGTTTAAAATTCATTCTCTTTCTTAACGAATATTCTAGTGTAATGTCGCTTAAACGCTCACTAAGTGCATTACTAGCGCCTTGAGACAATATTTCAGCAAAATCACGGTGTTTATACTTTTAGCTAAAAGCATTTCAAAGGTATATTGTACATGCAAACGGCATCTCCGACTACTGCATTTCTACAATTTGTTAACTTAACGAGATGTTTTAACTGGAAGAACTTTAGGAAGTAATATGATATCGTTAAGGCACTATTATCCTTCCAATAGTTTCCGTTTAGACGCGAAAGTTATAAATGGGTAGAGTAAGCTTCCGAAATATCAAAATAACTATTACTTACAATCATAAAAAATAACAAAACAAAACAAAACAAACAATTCAGGAGCAGTCGTACAGTTACAATGGGTACCTTCACATACAGGAATAGAGGAAAATGAGCGAGCTGATGCAGCAGCCAAAACTGCAATTCAGAATCCCAGTGCCATCGAAGTCACGAGAGCCATGATGACAGAAATGAAAATATTTATAAAGACATCGGTTAATAACGCTTGGCAACACCAGTGGTCCCAATCTAACGATAAACTTGGGGAAGTGAAAAGAACAGTTAAACCGTGGAAGGCCGTTCCAGAAACCAGGAAAGAACAAGTTATTCTGATCCGTCTAAGAATAGGTCACACCCGATTTTCCCATGAACACTTAATGACTAAATCTAAACAATCCCGCTGTACATTGTGTCAATGCACTTTAACAGTCAGGCATGTATTAATAGATTGTCCCCAGTATTCACAGCAAAGAATTGCATTTAACACTCCACCTACTATGTATCACTTGCTAGGAGAAGAGTACAATATGGAAAACTTGGTAGCTTATCTACGTGCTATTCAGTTTCTACACAAAGTTTAATTTATTATCAAAATTGTTTTTTTTATATATCTTTACTGTAGTAGTACTTATTTAAATATTTATTGTTCATTTGGTAGCGCTAATAACCTAAAGGGTTGATGCGCTTCAAAAATAAAACATCATTACTACAAACAATAATATTATTTCTGGTCGATACAATTGCAATTGATGTAGGACAGATGTTGCATGAAGAGAACGTAGAGGTGATGACGGCGATCGTTCTATCTACGGGATAATTCTCAAAACTCTACAAGACTGCCTCAGCAAACTAGGTCTTTGTAAAAACACATACATCGATTTGCAGAAGGTTGCAATTTTGAATACTAGATTTCACGTTTGTAAATATTAGTCTCCATAGATAATAATCAAGAATGGATAGTGATAGATGAATCGTATTTTTTTCAAAGCGGACTAAAAGTGTCTGCTTTTGAACAATGTACTACACTGCTTTGTTTTCCGTCTACACGTTAATGTGAAAGCTTTAGTAATTATTCAAGAAGAAGGTTAGTCAATTTAAAGGGAGTTATAAAGCGAAAGGGGTAAGAACGATTGTTCTGATTGCCCAAAACTTTTTACGCTTTGAGAGAGCGAAATGGCTTGGTTACAAGGGTTCCGCTAAATGGTCTTGACAACTAAAGACGACGGTCGCCTTCAAGTTATAAAAAACAGTAACTAGATTAGCAGAAAAGAATGTTTTTAGAGAATTTCAAGGTGTTTTAAAAATTAACGGAGGCTGATATTTCAACGGATCATCAATATTAAAACGCAAAAAGAGAATTTTAGAAAGGAAATAGTCTGTAACATGAAATTCAGCTCATTATTTACTTTCTTGAATTTTTTGGCGTATGTCGTATATATAACGCAGTAGCCACTCTGAAATTACACGTTAGTTTCCAATAATGTTTCCCATAGAATACAGTTGAAAACAAGTACTCGTAATTAAATTCCAATATCACTACCAGACTGGAAAGAATACCAATCAAGCATCTGAAACCATACGAAAGAGTGCTCAGTTCGATATTGATCATATGAGATATAGAATGAGACGGATTATCATCATGTCGCCATTGAACCTTGTGTGATCCGTTCTAAAATCGTATGAGAATGTCTGGAAAAACTCAATAGTGGTGTTACTGTCGTTATTTATTCATTGGTATTTTATATACCTCGGAATAACTTATTTATGGAAGGTAAAATATTGGAAATTACTCGAGTAAACGGCCCTCCATTTATGTTAAAACTCCCCTAACATTCCTTGTAACTAACAATATGTTTAAAGTGTTTTCAACCCTCTTGTGTGGAAGTTTGACAGAAATGATAAATTATTGACAAGGAAAATATCGGCCAGTTAAAAATGATGATGTGTTTGGGAATGGCCTCCAAGGAAAAATTATTTTACATCACGATTGGGTCATCACTTATCGCTTTACACTGTTGATTTTTCACAAAGTGATCTAAATAATGAACAGAACGTTGTATATGTCTTCCTAAGTTGGAATCATATGGAAAATTTTTCACTATCAATTTTAGAAAAAAAGTTATTCTTTATAAAAAGTTCTGCATTATCTAAAAACTATAATACAATAATCAAATATCAAATTTTTCAGTCGTATACGAGGTTTGTCTTAAAATATTAGTTTTACTCAAGAGTAAAGTACCTTTAAATTTGACAATATCGAAAAATGGTTAAGCGAAAGTTTGCTATATTCTACCGAAGAGAAATTTTATACCGATTAATGCGTAGACTAAAAAACGCATTAGAAATATAATCCGGAACCCTTTCACATACACAATCAACTTTTCTGAAACAATAAATTTATTAAAATCGATGAAGACAAAAGCGATTTGATTAAGTACAACGTCCTTTTGTCTACCACGTCATTAGGATTAAAACTTTTAACCAAGTCTTTGTTATACTGGAACTATCTGATGATCTTTTCTATTGTTCTAATATGTATTAACAACTTTTTAGATCGACCCCTTTAGCAAAAGAGAGAAGTTTTCACTTCAGTTGATCATACAAAGGGGTTAATACTTGATATACAGTACGACGGAATGATAATCTCTTTGTCGAGTGCTTTCAGTGCTTGTGCTAGTGTTAAACAAGTCTTCTGTGTAGTATCTTTATCTGTATCTGTAGAGTAGGCAGGGTGAGTGTAGGCTCACAGCACTTCCTGTCCTTCTTAGGAAGGTGGACAGGTCACTAAGAGACATATCCTTTATATCGGCAGGTGTAGGCCAAGACTCACTGAACACACACTCTCTTATTGACGATAACTCCGGACACTCGCATAAGACATGCCTGACAGTTTCATCTTCCTGTTCACACATCCTGCCTAGAGGTGTGTCCACTAGCCCCATACTATGGAGGTGTTAACAGTGGCCAGTCAGAAATCCTACTGTTAAACGTAGGTTCTTCCTGGTCATCGCCAAATATTTCTTCGGCGCCAGCTTCCCAGGGTCGCCCAGGGTGATCCTGGCAAGACTGCATCCTTTGATTTCATCCCATCTCTTAAGGGATTGAGCATGGGTGTAACATTTGGCTAGTTCCGCAATTGTCGAAGTCGTTAGGCCGTAGGTGTCACTGGGTCCTAGAATTCAGTCCAGCAGCTTCCCTGGCTAAAGAATCGGCAATGCGATTTCCTTTACTCCGGTCGTGTCCTTCAACCCACCTCAGGATAATATTGTTATCTGCCAAGGCGTCAGCTAAATCTTGGTGGCACTCTAGTATTAGCCTCGATATAACACGTTGTCTGTTTAAGGCTAATAGGGCTTGTCTACTATCAGTGCAGATTGTTATGTTTTTGCCAGAAATTTCTCTTCTGGTTAGTTCTTTTGTGGCAATTGAGATACCAGCCAGTTCTGTTTGAACCACGTTGGTATTGTTTCCCATTCCCCACTTAATCTTTAGGCTTAGTGCTCTCGAGTAAACTCCTCATCCTGAGCCTTCTTTCATTTTCGAACCATCTGTATATATGCATATTGCATTTGCAGCATCTGGCTTTGTGTTCTGTTTTATTTGTATTTTGTAGGGTTTGTGAAACAAAAACCTGGGTTCAATTGCATCATTGGCTGCCCTCAGCAGGAGTAGCGCAGTAAGCGCTTCCTGCCATAGGCTTAACCTCAATTGGCCCACTCCTACTTCGGGGTTTACACCAGCCTTTCGCAATCGTACCATGGCCATTAACGCAACCTCCTTGACGTACAGGTCCAGAGGGGTCAGACCAGTAATTAGTTCTATTGCTACGGTTGGTGTTGTTCTCATGGCTCCTGTGATGTTTAAACAAGCCATTCGCTGTATTTGATATAATTTTTGGATGGCCGTTGCTTGTAGAACCTTCGGTCCCCATGCAATTGCTTCTGTGTAGTATACAATTGGGCAAAAAATCACTGGGATAATTGGGCTGGTTCCAAATGCAGAATTCCTCAGGGAAAATAAGGGTCTAGGTATATAATATCAAACATTCGAGCAATAAAAAGTTCTTTGAATTAATTTGATCGTAATAAGTCCAGTCCTTTTTATAAGTTCACCTAGGAATTGGAGATACCATACTGAATATATCTATAAATTTGTAAGGATTTAGGTATTCTAAAAGTTGTCTCAAAGCCTACATATGGTAGGCTGTAGGCGTCTATTAAAATTTGATGTCGAAGATCCCAGAAATCGATTTTTTAGAATGCCTATTAAATACAAGATTATAGAAATATTCAATTGGGTACCTCAAATTCCCAGAATCTTAACTAATTTTGACTAAGATGACTGGAATAAATAATCTTTTCTCCACTTTTTCCATCATTTCAGTATCTGATAATGCTAGATGTACTGGAAAGATTTCAAATTCAATAAAGTATGAATACTTGTTCCGATGTCTGATAATAAGTATTCAAATTTAAATTGAGTCCACATAATTTAGTCATACCTAAACCGTTATCAGTATCGGCCGGTCTCGATTATGACAACCCTCGTTCCATTTCTAAATCGCGACTTCGATTTAAGAGCCAACTATCACCCTTTATTTGAGGAATTATTAGGAGAAAGAGGAAATTCACTTTCCGCTCCGACCCTATTGTTTTCCAAGGACGGAGATTTCGCAAATTTCTCCTGTATCTACGCGGATTCGTGATTCCAGTACCGGCTTTCGTTTCATGTAAATGCACATATTTCTCATCTCTTCAAAAAAAACTGTGGCTACTACCCCCGTCTGGCAATATAATCTGCTTTTCTCTATAATTGGATATTTCCTTTTTGCTAGGGATGGGTCAACTCTTAAGTGAAGTCACGGCAAAACTGTAAATTGAGCCACATAATTAGAATGGTCGAGTTTCAATCAGACCCAAAAGATCTATCGCGCCCCTATTTATTCCTTGATTCATCACTAGTAGTTTCCATCAGTCCTATTTTTTTTTTAAATTTTAGAGTATACATAGGCTTTAGTTTAAGCGAATCTCACTTTTCCATACAGTTGTTGTACCCTGAAATGATATTCCGGAAGTAAATGTAAATCATCTTTTTAAAATAGGTATTGTGAATTCTCCAGCTTGCTCCTGTAACAATGTACTAGTAGGAGACTTGAACCATATTTTCTTCGAATGCATTGAAAACAAAATAGCAACAACCGAACTTTACAATTCTCTGATCGATTTCAATTTTCCACTTCCCATAAATATAACCACTCTTTTGGCAAACATGGATAAGTATGTACTTGATGCTTTAGTGAATTTTATAAATAAGTCTAAATTATCTATTTAGACATACGCTCTGATATCTCAATTTCTTACTAACTTTCAATTTTCTGTGGCTAATAGACTATGTCTGAGGCCATTCTCCACCACACACACACACACACACACACACACAAGTAAATGGAGGATTCTTCTCCTATTCCACATAGTCTCTCCTTTAGTTAGAGCAACTTGAGGTGTCCATAGGTATAGGCTGCAGTGTTCGGTGAGGGCACCTGTCGAAACTCTGTCATACACTACATTCTTTATCTACAGGGTCCCGAGAATAGATTTGATGACTTGTGCCATTGATATATAATAATTGGATCAAGCAAATATTTTCTTTCTTTCTTCCTTTCATTCTCTTATCCTTATGCCTTTTCAGGCGTCGGATTGGAGTTCTTCCTGAACCCATGTTTTCCATTCTTTTCTGTCCCTGGCTAATGCCTTCTAATCTCACCTAATGACTTTCCTTTGTTCTTTCCAATTTCTTCAATCTGGTCTATCCATTTCCTCCTGGGTCTTCCTCTTTGTCTTTTTCTTGATATTGCCATTTCCATTACTTTTCTCGCTATTCTATCTTGCTTCAATTGTTTCTTTTTAATATTTGATGTTATTGGGTCTTGATTAGTTATGTTTCTGATTTCTTTGTTCCTTACTTTGTCCCATTTCGTTTTTCCTGCTATTCTCCTTAAATATTTCTTTTCCATTGCATTTATTTTTGTTTCATGCTTTTTCTGCAGTACCCAGTTCTCACTGGCATAAGATATAGATGGTACTGTAATTTTGTTGTATATTTCCATCTTTGTATTCATATCAATGTATTTATGGCTTACTAATGTCCGATTTAAGGAATAATATAATATTGTTAATTTATTTGCTCTGTTATTAAGTTCTGCGTCTATTTTTCCGTCTTCTGTTAAAAAGTTCCTAGGTAGTTATAGGTTGTTACTCTTTCTAATGTTTTGTGATTACATTTCAATTCCTAATTATTCCCCTGTTTTTCATTTACTATCATTACTTTGGCTTTCTCTGTATTTATTGTCATTTTCATCTTTATTATTTCTCTTGCCAGTAAGTTAATTAGTTTTTGCATTTTATTTCTCGATTTTGATATGAGTACGATATCGTCTGCTTATAATAGGTTACTTAGTCTGACCGGTACCATGTTCCTGTACCCTATTATCGTGTCCAGATTTCCTCCTTGTCTTTTTATTTCCTTCACTATTTTGTCCATAATAATAACAAACAACAGTGGGCTGAAGCTATCACCTTGTTTCATACCTTTTTTCATTGAAAACTCTTCCGATCTTCTACCTCCTATCTGCACTCTTAATTTGACAGTCTCGTATGTGCTTTTAATTATATAAATTGGAGCTTTCGGTACTTCTAAGTATTCCAATACCTCCCAAATTTTTTCTTTTTCTACTGTATGAAAAGCTGCCTTTAAGTCTATAAATGCTAAATACATTTCTTCTCCCGCTTCAATTGTATTATCAATTAGTCTTCTTAAAATATTTATATTATCATTTGATCGCCTTCCTGGTCTAGAAGCTGCTTGTTCCTCTTCTAATTTTGCTTCTATATGACTTCTTAATCGGATCTCTAATATTCTCGTATATATTTTAAAGCTGGTTTGGGCTAAACATATTGGTCTATAATTATGTTTGATCCCCTTTTTTATGTATTGGCAATATAAGATTATTTTCCCATTCTTTGGGGATTTTTTTGAGTGTCCCATGCTTCCCTGCATATAAGAAGCAGCCATTCTTTTCCTTTTTCTCCTAACCATTTTATCATCTCTGGCGCTACTTCATCCTACCCACTGGCTTTTCCTATTTTGAGTTTCTTTATAGCCTCTTCCATATCTTCCCTTTGGAGTGTATGGTATTCATGTTCGTTCCCTTCCTCTTCAACTATATTTGATGTTTTCTTCTTCAAACTGTCACTAAATGTTTTTTCTTAGTGTTCTTTCCAAGTCTTTAATATTTGATTTATTTCGGTCTCCAATTCGTTATTCTCATTTTTTATTGCTTTTATATCTTTTATATTTATATTATATTTTCACTAATTTTAAACGTCTGCTCGTAGGCCTAATCATGAGCCGCGTCCACATTAGTAAAAAATTACGTTGTACGGCAACTTGTCAGCATAAATATTTATGTTGTGCGCTGTGCGGCTATGATCAGCACGTGTGTGGCGGTTTCTAGTTTGCAGTGTTGGTGAAATGAATCTCGATAAAGAGGACGTTCAACTTTTGAAACAACAATATCAAAATCAAATGATTTTGTGGGATCTTAAGGATAGATGGCATTTTAATAATAACACAAAAAAGTGACGCTTGGGAGGAAGTTATTTTGATATAAATGTTTAATTCAACAGTGTCTGTTTTTCTTGTCTGATTCCTCTTTTTCATTCTTGCTCAAATAGGTCATAACAATGAAAGCTGCACATTTTCTCTTCATTAATATAACTGAATCAGACATGGTGGAATTATATTCGTCACAATCTTGGTTTTCACGAAAAGTACGTTCACACTGGAACGATGTTGCGGCACAAATATCTTTGATGTCTGAATTGAAACCGACAAGCCACGGATCGCGTGTGTAGGCTGCGGCGGAAATTTTTGCGGGCCCTTGTGCGTAGCGAAGACGTCCATACTAGCATAAATTCATAGGCACACATAATAGTCCAGTAAATGAAGGAGGAAAAAAAAGGCAAAGTTAACATTAATGAAGCCCTGTTTTCATCTTCCGGTTGGAAGTTGCATTTGGTACCTCATTAAACATGAGACAAAGTTCTGCATGAAAACGCGTGCGAGGGCGGAGGAAATGGCCCCAAAAGATCAGGAAAATTGAAGTTCAGGTCATTTTCTACAAAAATGGTCCTTATGATTTTTTTCGCAACATCAATATTTTCTGCAAAAAAATCGGGTTGAAATACCGGAAATTTTTAGACTTGTGAAATATGCAAGTTTTGTACAAAATTTGAACTGGGGGGGGGGGGTGTTGGAAATCCATTATTTTCAATGTTTTGGATTGTGGAAACCAATTGTAGATAGCGCCACCTCATTTTACAGATTGGGAAAATCCTCGGTGCAATAAATGAGAAACCCTGTAACCAGACACTTTTGATGGATATTTGTGTTTCCGAGGGTCTTGTTTTCCTCTCAGATGAGGCCTTAAGATATACTTATTAGGAAAACGGGCTATAAGATTAATTCTAGCGAGATGGACCTCACCAGTGGACCTGAATCAAGCAACAATCAGCTCTGCACATGTGGCAAAAAACTGAAGTTCATTAGGCTTTTGGTAAGGAAAACAGCAACAATTTTTTGCAGATTCTTCGCAAATTTTTGCAAATTTTTTTGCAACCAGACTGATTGAGGTTTTTGGAATAACGAGCTATAAACGTTCTCCATGTTTCATTCATTATAGAAAAATATATTTTTTATTTATTTACTTATTTATTTATCAACGGGAGAGCCCAATATAATGATACAAGAATAATACATTATAGACTAAAATATTACATAGAAAATTTTTAACAAAAGTACAAGAGATTCGCGGGTTAATTGTCCCAAAAATTGATGAAAAAGGTATATAAAAATACATCTGTTCGTCACCAGTCATCATCTGATTCTTGGTCAAGAACTTCTTCTGGGTCTAGAGCTCCCTCTAGCTCTACCCCGTCTTCAACTTCTTCTGAGTCTACAGTTTTCTCTAATTCTACATCTTGGGATAACATATTATCGCTGTCTTTATAATTCGAACACTGGCGTGACTCACACGAACCACAAATAGATGAGCAGACGACACGAGCGCCACGTAGAGCACACGCGCGGCGAACGACGGAGGAACGAAAGTAATAAATTATAGCGTATACATTTAGATATACTGGTTTTCACCCGGGGTATCAAAGGCATGACTTATATACATCGATGGAAAGGTGGAAATTCCCCCATTACACTAGTTAAGGTGTTAAATTGTTAGAAATAAAGAGCAGGGAGAAAAAAACCACCAAAAAAGTGCGTTTTTTCATTGAGCCCGCGTTTTATAATTTTATTGAAAAATGGACGACTTCGTCAAAAAAAGTAATTGCACAATCGAAAGGTAGACATTCTTAGCTTTCAAATGATGTATCATAGAGACCAATCGGATCATGTATACATTTTTAATTGATGGTTGTTCACAAAATTTCCCCGCGATCCAAAAACAGCAAAAATTTGGGATTCAATAAACAACGATTGAATGAAAATTAAAAAAAAATTAGGGTATACAAATTTCAGGGATGACAAAGGACCTTATGAGGACCCATAA
Source organism: Galerucella pusilla (assembly GCA_910591695.1). Classification (NCBI taxonomy): domain Eukaryota; kingdom Metazoa; phylum Arthropoda; class Insecta; order Coleoptera; family Chrysomelidae; genus Galerucella; species Galerucella pusilla. The sequence continues at coordinate 20,451 of CAJUYI010000121.1, forward strand.
TCAAGAAAATTTTGAGTAAATTAGTGCAATACAAAAAAATAGGAACAAATTCCTGGCGAGGTCAAAATTGCCCGGGAGCAGAAAGTTTGACCCGTGTTCCGATATGGCCAAAAGAGTCAAGCGTGACTCAATTCACAGAGTATGATAGCAGCAGAATTCCTCTTTCACATGAATTTTGAATCATGAGAAATTATGCATTTTTCACAAAGTTATTGAATAATTTGTCCCCCCGCTGATGTGTAAATACACGGACTGTGCTCTCCGGCATACAGCACAGAAGCTCATTATTCGAGGTGCGCTTGGTGCCGTTTTTCTCGAAACCGGTCTAATTTTCGAGAAAAATCATAGGGACCATTTTTGTAGAAAATTAACTGAACTTCAATTTTCATCGCAGCGAAAAATCTCTAACTGTCATATTTTAGGAGATATTAACTGAAAACCTATTTTTCTGGTATTTTGGGGCCATTTTCTCCGCCCTCGCACGCGTTTTCATGCAGAACTTTGTCTCATGTTTAATGAGGTACCAAATGCAACTTCCAACCGGAAGATGAAAATAGGGCGTAATTAATGTTAACTTTTTTTCTTTATTTACTGGAATATAAATGTGTATCCAATTCTCACAGACGACATAAATTTTTACTAATGTGGACGCGGCTTTAGAAACAAAAAGTTTCAGGCATGTTTTTGTGACTAAAACTGTAGCATGCCATTCTAAGCGTTCCTAGAACGTCGTCTTGTACCAAAAAGGTGAAAATGAACGTTGGACTCACCCAATTTCCAAATAGCAGACCACCTCTGGATATTTTCGGAGAAAGATCTGTTCTTATTTCCATAAATCCCGAACATTTCGAATTTTATTTCCTTCTACAGAAGAAAATACAGTTTTTCCACTCACCGTCCGTCGAATCTATTTTTTACGATCGTCCTCGACGATGAAATATGTGTGCGTGCGTGCGATTGTCATTTATGTCGTTATACAACCGACTTGGCAATAATATTTGTAAGTTTTAATTGGAAAACGGCGATGCGAGGGTATGAGGATAGAGGGGTTTGTACGCACAAGGTCGTATAACATCGGAAGTCGCTTGTAACGCCTGTCTCTGACATAATACAAGCGGTCAGCCCCAAATTACGTTAACAATCCACGGCTAACTGCTCTGCCGAACCTAAATGCTCTGCTGTTTATAGTCTATGTGGCGTACTTGAATAAACCTGTTACTAAATGCTCTCGGGGTTGAGTAGTCAAATTAGGGGGGTGGTGTGGGCGATAATAACTGACACATATTTAGTCGGATGGATACTGTTGTTGTTGACTATCATCTGTTGACGTTGCTGCGATTCGAAAACACAAATAAGCTGCTTGTTTTGTTCGAGGTTTATTCACGTTTATTTCATTTGTTGTAACTTTTCCTTTCACAGAAATCCACCATTTGCGAAAAGTCCAGGATTACGTCCTATATTATTAACTAGCTTTCACCCCCGAAGTAACCCTCTAACCCCTTAAGGCGATCAGTTTCAATGAAATGCGAAACACAGCTTCCAACAATTCTGTTAAAGAATGTTTATGCAAAATTTGGAGTAGATTGCACCAAGGAATCACATTTTCCCATACAAACTTTGCCGCCGTTTTCCACCACCTTAGGGATAAAATTTCGGAAAATGTGTCTACGTTATACAAAGAGTACACCCTCCAAGTTTCAGGTCTCTACAATCAGCGGTTTAGGCTGTGCGCTGATCCGTTAGTCAGTCAATCAGTATTTTATATGAATATACACATAGATTCAAAAGTTTTGCATCACCCTAAATCTCCGAAAAAAAATGTGTTCATTATAAATGGATTAGAGATTAATCAAATAATTAGTTTAAATAAAAAAAAACGTGTATATTTGTCAAAAATTTTTATTACTTATCCAATAATAAACTTGCTTTAAACATGAAAAGTATTCTTAGAAATTAAATACAAATTGATTCTTTTTAAAGAAAAGGTTAAGTGGGAACCTGCATGAGAACTTTTAATAAAGAGTATTTCCACCTCTAGAATTTATGCAAGCTTGAAATCGCCTGCCCATGCTGTTTACCAAATTATTGATATTCTGTTGAGGAATATTTCGCCATTCTTCTTGGGCCGCATGGACAAGCTTTTGTACACTCCTGGGTGGATTTCTGCGTGATGCCACTGCCCTGGCAAGCATGTCCCAAGCATGCTCTATGGGATTCATGTCAGGAGATAGGGCAGGCCAGTTCAAACGATTGATCCCTTCAGTATCAAGATACTCATTTACAGCTCTGGTCCGATGAAGTCGGGCGTTATCGTCCATAAAAACGAAGGAATTGCCAACAGCTGCGCGCCATAGTCTCACGTGAGGAAGTAGAATCTCTCTGAGATACCTATCACGTCATCGTTCCCTCCACATGAGTTAATTCTGTGCGATAATTTAACATGATACCAGCCCAAAACATAGCACTTCCTCCTCTGAAGGGCAGCACGGGGCGAGTATGGGCAAGCTGAGCAACTCTCGTTGGATCCCGCCACACACGTATTCGATGGCTATCTTGTACCAAACAAATCCTTGTCTCGTCGGAAAAAAACACCGAATTCCAAAATTCTTCTGGCAAGGCCGCGTGTTCTTGAGCCCACTGTAGTCGGCGAACTCTGTGCTCAGGTTGTAGTCTGGGCACTCTTATTGGTCGGCGACACCTCAAACCTGTCGCAAGTATTCGTCTTCGTAATGTCGAGATCGATACCTGAACTCCCAGCGCATGTCTCATATCTCTTTGGAGTGCTGGTATTGCCATGGTCGGGTTTCTTCGGATAGTTTAGTGGATACAGCGGTTCTGCCGCTGATTAGTAACACGCCTTCTATCGCTTCTAGGTCTATCACGAGAAGAATTGGTCTGGAAATACCGGTTCCATACACGAGACACATCACTTTGTCAAACGCCAACTCTGTTTGCCACGAACCTTTGAGAATGACCTTCTTCAACTAAAGCCACTATTCTTGCATGGTCAACCTCACTTATGACTTGACGATGCACTTAAAATCGTAAAAATCAAATGCCTTGAATGTTAAAATGATCGCACTAAAAATGTTATCTTACAAAAAAAACTGTAAATATCTGTATATTGCAAAAAATATGGAACATATTGAAATGGTAAACATTGATAGACAAGCCAACAAAAAATTGTTAGCGCAAAAAAATTCCTCCGCATCCGAAGAAGGTGATGCAAAACTTTTGAATCTATGTGTATTATTAGTCGAGGTCTTTTTTTTTAAAAATATAATCCTTTTCACACCATTTTTACTCAAATTTCATACAAACAAAATTATTTTTTGGTCGTTATATCACAAATCTACACCATTTTGAATGTAGAAAAGGTTATTGAAGGTCGTTTTCGGTTGATTCGAATAAATTCAGAGTTTAATAATAAATGACCCACCGGCGTCAAATTTTCTTCAGCAAAACTTCCAATAAAGTATTCATTCAGTAAAAAAAGGAAAGTTCAGAAGGAAGGACTTGCCGATTCTTCGCGCTCGAGTTTTATAAATTGAGGGTGACATATAATGACTTTCACGGTACATTTATCATCGAAGAGAAACTATGACAAGGTGAAACATGAACGTTTCCACGAAAAAATTTTAATGGGATACTATTTATTCAAGACATTTGATATAAAATGGGACAGAGTGCAGAAATCTTGAAAAAATTAGAAATGAAAATATGTTTATTAACTCCTTATTCAGTAATAACAAGCCCAAAGTAAAATAGTATTATTCTACACAAATTCTGCTGTGAAATTGCCGAGTGAAGTGTTTTAAGAGATCAATAAATAAATATCGGGAGAAACTCGTCCTCTCTATATCTCCTTTTTCTACAGCCATGAAGTGAAGGGTAAAAGATAGACCGGAAGTAAGCCATTATGCTACGTGTCGCTTTCATTGTGTCTTTCATCGTATTTTCTGTAAGCGATAAAAGCTTCAATAATTACTGCGAAGGTGTCAAGACTTTAAGGAGTGGTCCTTGCAAAGGACCGGTAAGGAAACGAGCGCGAAAATGTTTTCCAATTTTCATTATGGCTTTTTAGGGCATCGATTTCATTCGGTTTTTTTGTTAATAAATTAAAATAAATTAGAGTTATTGAGAATGTTTTATTTATATCCTTTGATTTTTATATAGTGAACTCAAATTTTTTCTTGAATAATATTTTCTCTTTTGGATCTAAACAACTTTATTCCTATTTTCCTAAAGTAGGTCAACCTTCAATGAGTTATCTTTCAAGAAAGCACCTCCAGTCACCCTAGTTTCGTGACAAACACGTGGGTTTATTAGGGTCGTAGCACTAACAAATCCTCCCTTTTTCGGGTGGGTGAAAGTAGTTGAGGGTGGTTTTTCAAACCTATAACAATTTTTACTCAGCATTATTAATACATCGCATGATTATTATTTTCATCTCTCATTATTTAGCATTTATTATACTGGGTGTCTCATTATATTCTGACTGTTTTCAAGAGCTTATAATATCTTCGAAACGGTTCTAGATACTAAGATGCGGTTTCCACAGTTAGGTTTGAAATTACCGTGAGTTTTGTTGTGACACATTTATATAAATGGCGTACTTCCGGTTTACCCGCTGGAAAAGTGGCGTATTTTCAGAATACAGTAGATGTAATTTTTCAAATGGACACCCTGTATATTTAGCAATTCCTTGAAAGACGCATATTTCTACTTTTTATCGGTACCTTGAAGTTTAAAATCAGTGCACAGAAAGCGAATTTAGATAACTTTAACTAGGATACTGTAATGATTCAGATATCTTATTAATAAATAATAATCAAGGAGGCGTTAAAATGTCACATCACAAAAATATTGCTATCATTGACAGAACGTCACATTGTATTAGAACCAGTTAGAACAAGATGGTATTTTGAGCCAAAATATTTACGGGGTTCCACCCCATTATTCCAACATAGCAAGAGAATCTGTTAACCAACAATTGTATTGTTAGGACTGGTCCAATAGAATGGCCTCCAAATTCTCCAGACCTGACTGTTCTAAATTTTTTGTATAAAGATTTGTGAAAGTGTTGAAGAAATATTTTGAATTGTATTTTTAACTCTGCATGCATAATATCTTAAGATGACAATTCGTTACGCTCTAGAGATTTGTTTTGTGTGTCAGCTTTAAGTTATGGCCATGTGTTTTTAGGGTCCTTTAGCCATGTACCCAAAAGTAGGTATAATTATTATAGTAAGACTGTAACTTTCGTTCTGTTCACAGCAACTGCATTGCTTATTTCTTTGTTTAGTTTATAATTTAATTCACCTAAATTTGCTTCATTTCAATATATTCACTTATTACTCTGGAAGTTGGTACATTTATTTATTCCTTTAAGTAAATATCCAACAGAAAGATAGAGTCTACAACCCGATGCCTGCTACTATTGAGAAATTAAAAAATAACGTACGGCAGGTAATGGAAAATATTCCTCTTGAAATGCTGACAGCAGCATTTGACAACTTGGTTCGATTCCACAAATGTATAGACCAAGAAGGAAGACACATCGAACATTTGTTTTAGAGTGCCCTAAAACATGTTCCTATTTGTTTTTTACAGTTCACTTTAGCTAATAAAGTTCCAAGTTTATATCTAAATCATCACAGTATCCTAGTTAAAGTTAACTTCGCTTTCTGTGCACCGATCTTAAACTTCAAGGTACCGTTATAAAGTAAAAATATGCGTCTTTCCAGAAATTGCTACATATACAGGGTGTCCCATGTAAAAATTACATCTACTGTATTCTGAAAATACGCCACTTTTCTAGCAGGTAAACCGGAAGTAGGCCATATATATAAATGTGTCACAACAAAACTTACGGTAATTATAAACCTAACTGTGGAAACCGCATCTTATTATCCAGAACCGTTTCGAAGATATAAGCTCTTAAAAACAGTCAGAATATAATGAGACACCCTGTATTTAAAATTTCAAACCTCTACTCAAAATTATGATTTAATTATTTTTCACTTATTTAATGAAATCTTTTTCATTTGGATGAAAGTATGTTTTTGTTTTGCAAATTCCAGTTATTACAGGAGATTTGCTGATTCCGTCTTTTCGACCTCCCTGATTTTAATAAATTCCCGACTTTTTTATCGTAAAAATACGTTCAGAATTTTTTCTTCTACGAATTTTATTGAACATTACTAAAGAGCTAAAGAAATATTTTCTTTTGAAGTAATATTATATACTTTACTTTCTACGAGGGTACATAGAAAACTTCTGGCATGACTGTACTTATATTTATTCAAAATATAACTTTTTTTTCCATTTATTTACCACAGGGTTATTAGCGGGAGTGTATATTATACAAAAATATTAAATACAAACAAATTTTAAATTTTGTTAAATAAGTCAGTGTTCTTTAGGAAGTTTAATACATTGTCCATTCTTAAAACTAGGGAATCTTCAATTCGTTCTGGTAATTGTGCTATCGTTCTGGCTTGATGGTACTGTGGACAGCTTGTTAGGATATGGCTAGAGGAAAGTTGTATGTTACAATTACATCTTGGTGGTTCTTCTTTTGTGATGAGGTTTAGATGCGTCAAATACTGTATGACCAATAGGGAGGCGGTTGATAATGATTTGGTTTTTTCTTCCCCGTAGAAGAGGTAGCTTTGATCTCACTCGAGGATTGATTTCTTTAAGCTTTGCGTCGTTCACGTTCCACAATTGCTGCCAGGTGTTAGAAATATGGTCCTTGATGGTGATTTTTATGCCTGTTAGAGGAATTAGGGATGTAGTATTAATTGTGGGATTTGTAATTGAATTCTTGGCTTTTTGGTCCACTTTCTCATTGCCTTCGATTCCTGCATGCGATGGAACCCAGAAAAATTGTATTTCATTGTTTCTCATTACCAGATTCTGTAAATCTTCCTTAATTTCTGATAAGAGGGTATGATTGGGATATATTTGTTTCAATCCCTGTAGGGCGCTTAATGAGTCCGTAATAATGGGTACATTCGAATCAATATATTATCTGCAAACTTTTAGTACTTCCTTAATAGCGTACAGCTCGGCGGTGGATATGCTACATTCTTTTCTAAGTTTCGAAGCTACGGAGTGTTTGTCATGGTAGACAGCTGCAACTACTCCATCCTTATTCTTGGATCCATCGGTAAAAATAAGTTTATATCCTTTATATTGCGCTATCGTTTCTAGATATTTAGCTTTAATAATTTATTGGGAGTAAGAATGTTTTGGATATATTTGTAGGGAAAAATCCATTTTAGGGATAGATAGTTTCCGTGGTGGGGTGATGAGTATATGCTGCTTATTAGGATTGAGTTCTAGTCTGTAGTTTTGGCGTTTAATTTTTTCATGAAATGGAAGATATATATATAACTTTATACTGAAAACTGAAAACTTTACACTGAAAATATTGTTGATTTAAATACTTATAAGTATTTTTGGTTATAAGTAAAAATAAAACATCATTCCAATTTTCTTCAACTTCAAAATTCTCAACGACAACGAGAAAATCCCAACTCCTTTATTTCTTGTTCTTTTTCTTTGGCCGCGAAGTTGTTTTGTAGCCGGATATTAATTATTTGAATTTCATCAAAAATGAGGGAATTTACTCACGCCGGCAATTATTTCCACCCTCTGTGTCGACTCGAAAAGTTTAAATGGAAAACAGTTTATTTAACTTGATTTGTGTTTTATTTATTTAATTAATTGTGGTAGCTTGGGGAATTTTCTCATCTCAGAACTGACGATGTCTATGAAAAGTTTATTATACAACTAAATCACTCAAGAAAGGGTAGGTATTCTACCTTAAAAAAAGCAGAAAGCACTCGATTGTTTAGCAGAGCAGATTCAAGTGCTAAAATCTGATTGACGATGGATGGACAGAAAATATTTCAGTTTGGCAAATCTCAAATACCTGGTAATGATATTTATTATAAACCATATAAAATAAACACAAGTAAGGTAGGACTAATGGGTGATTCTAGCCAAATGGTCTTGGAATCAACCAGCAAGTCTATAAAAATCACTGCTTGGCCAGGATTATGATTCCTTCCATTAAAATAACTATAGTGATGATGAATATGTATTTTGGTCAGACGAGGCAGTCTCCCATTATGCCAAATCGGTGCTAGATCGAAATCACAAAAATAATATCCCCCATTAACAATCAATCAAGCCTCCGCCCATGACAGCATCATAGATCCGCCACTGATTAGGAGTACTTTTTTATCCATAAAATATCTAGCGATATCGATGCATTCTTATTATATTTGAAAATATTCCAGACATCTCGCTAAGGGGAAGAACATAAAAATGTGAATAATGAGAATCTTTGAGTGAAAATCTGAAACGGCTTGTTTTGTTAACTTTTCACCTATATTACACATTATTACGAAGCTCTCCAGCAGAAAAGCCCGCTTGTTTTTCATAGGACAATGAGTATAACCATAAAATAAATTCCAGCTAGCTATTTCAAGATAAAATATGCAACAGAGACGTAGGTAGATATATCAAGGCTCACATGCATGCAATGTTAACAGCAAAACTTGTAATTTCGTCAGTTTTGAACAGTAAATTTGTTTTAATAGCCAGAAATTTGTTGTTTAAAGTAAGTAGTTCCAAAAACCGTGTTTGTAGAATATTATTTCATTATATCAAGCCAGTTTCTGAGATATAGAGTGGTAAAAAGATAACCGTCACTGAGAATCACTGTTTTAGTAAAAATAACAACCATCCACCTTAGCTAGAACAACTTTTGTAAACATCCGAAATCCTTTTTGTTTTTTTCCAATATAGAAATTCGCCTGAGCCACTGACGCAAACCCTACATTTAGTTTTGGATTTCGTCAGGAAAACTTTATTGGAAGTGTTTCAAGCAACAACTGCTTGTTGTCGTCAAACGACGTGACATGAAAAATATCCACCCTGTGAATTCGGTTTGGTTTTATTAGGCGTTGTAATTGTCGACCACACGAGGGACGAATTTAAATCGACGTTTCCTAGTGAAATACATCCCAATACTTGTCAAATTAAATGGAAACTGATCATTAGGATAAGAGATTTGATCGGATAAGTATTTTAGGCGATCTTAGAACTGTTTAGGCTTCGATAAATTTACATACTATTGTTAGATCTCATTCAAAATATTCAAATTTGGCGCTCTTACAATCATTGATACGCTCACGCATGTGCGATGATTTCAAATAACAATGTTGACATCAATGAAAGCAGTGTCGGCAGATTTACTCAAACATAGTAAACTTTTAAGAATGTTTATAAACTTTGAATGTTGTTTGGGAAACATAAAAAAATCAAATAATTATTTAACAAGGACCTATTGAAAAACAACAGAATTATAAAATATTAGCAGTTGTGAACGATAATCTTGGCTTTATGTTATTTGTGTATCGGAATTTTGTTAAGTATGCAGTGAAAAACTTACGTTTCATTAATTTTTCTCCACTTTGTTTTTGATCTTTGATTGAACTTTTTAAATAAGATCATAAATTTTAGTTTTGCCGGATTTATCGAATAACTGGTACCGATCAGATTAGATTTCTAACTCGATTGATTCTTTTAAAGTGAGAAAAAGTTTTAATAAAGAAAGTGCATTTCGGAATTTATAGAGAAAAAGAAGAAGGAAACGGAAAACTTCCTTAGATTGATAACAGCTTTTTGATAATTAGTTTCAGTATTATCCCGATTTTCATTTGTTAATCATCCAATTTAACTTTCGACTTATTTTCTTCGATGATAACTTTATGGGTCAGTAAAAATGCTGTCAAATATTTGAATCAGATAAACTATTGATTTTTATTGTATTAGTTCCAAAAAACAGTTTTAAGGTTTGTGAAACGAGAGTGAATAAAAAAAGATGAACAAAAAATTTGAAAGCTAGATAACATTATAGAGGCTCAAAAAAACTGATCAAAATTGATGAAGATAGTTCTTCAGGCCTATCTGATTCTTCAGATTGACTTTTGGATTATTTGAGAACATTTCATGTGATATCTACTTCCATTTGATGCCATTTATAAAATTTTTTGTGTTATATCGGGGCTAGTACTAGAGTGCCACCAAGACTTAGCTAACGCCTCGGCAGATAATAATATTATCCTGAGGTGGGTTAAAGGACACGACAGGAGCAAAGGGACTTCAGCCATGGAAGCGGCTGGACTAAACAGTTTAGGACCCAGTGACTCCTACGGTCTAACGACTTCGACAATTGCGGAGCTAGCCAAACGTTACACCCATGCTCAATCCCTTAAGAGATGGGATGGAATCAAAGGATGCAGTCTTGCTAGGATCACCCTGGGCGACCCTAGGAAGCTGGCATCGAAGAAATATTTGGCGATGAACAGGAAAAACCTATGTTTAACGGTTTAACTGGCCACTGTCAACTAAGGAAACACCTCCATACTATGGGGCTAGTGGACACACCCATATGCAGGATGTGTGAACAGGAAGATGAAACTGTCAGAAATGTCTTATGCGAGTGTATCTCTAGGTAGACCTATTACAGGTATTGAACACTTTAGTGAACCATTACCCCGCAATCCCTAAGACGTCTTTGACTTTGAGCGTCTGTGAAGCCCAAAATGTTCCAGTCAGCAGTAAACTTTCTTTTAAAAAATGTATTTGTCATTAATTTGAATAATTTTTTCCATGTACTTAACAATATGGCAAGATTATAATATGAAGACCTACATAAGGAGCATCTTCAATAATTTTAAAATCATCAATTCCAATATTAGGCCAGTCGGCATGGGTCATTTTAGACCAAAAGTTTAAGTAATTAGCAATACGTCTGTTTTTTTTATATAAGTACCTTTTTTTTCCGTAATTTTCCAATAATTGACGCTGGGAGGAAGGTGGAAAAGAATAAAAAATACCACCGTGTAGGGGAAGTGTTTTTCAATAAAAAAGGTCTCTCGCGTTTTTTGCGTCCGATCATTGGTTTGTCCGTAAAAATTCAGTAAACTAAGTATGTGCTCCGCATCCGCGCGACTCAGCTGCACGGCGGAAAAAAATATAAATATTCAATCAGAATTTTTTTTCACTCTTTGGTAAGAGTTAAGGTTGTAAATAATAAATGGAAAGTGATATAGTATATTACGTAACGTGTGCGGAAAGTGACATTTTTCACACGAGTGGGAAGTATTGTCTCACGAGCGCAGCCGAGTGAGATAATCCCACGAGTGTGAAAAATCACTTTCGCACAAGTTATGTACACTATTTTTCCTACGACCACGCGATATACTTTTACCAAATTAGGCATGTATAATCTTGCTTTTTTATGTAGATGTGAGAGGTTTTACATATGTGTATTTGTAAATACTTTATATGGTTTTGATTACTTACCTTTGAAATTGGCCCAGAAAATTGTGATTTTTATGCAATGGAAAAAAGTACCTTTATAAAAAAGTTAGAATTAATATTTAACTTGTTGCCTACCTGTAGGAGATTGAAAGTATTAACTAGCTATTTTAAGGATTCATTGTTCAAATAATTGAAAACGGATATTTATTGTTTTAATAACAAACATGAAAGTCCAATAAATGTCGATATAAACACATTTTATTTTGGAGAATAAATAAACTGTTGTGTATATTTCCTTAGCGCTTATTAGTATCTTGGACAAGAACCATAAGCTACAGCAGTGGGATGGCCGAGCGGTCTAGGCATCCGTGGGCTCGATTTTTGACAAGCAGTAGGGTGGTTCGAGTCCGGGCTCGGTATTTTTTTTTTATTTTAAATGAAATAAATAGATTATATTATATTATTACATGGACAAATCAACTTGGGAAATAAGCATTTCACATATACATATTAATTTGCGGAGTAAAAAGACTAGCATTTCAACATTCAATTTGACAGCTTTTTTATCCGCACACGTACGGATAAGATTTTTTTCCGTACGCGTATGAATAAAGGTCACTTTCCATAGAACTAGTCAGTGCGATATATGTCACTTTCCTATGTGGTCGTAGGAAAAATTAGTTTTACATATTTTAATTGGAAAAAGGTATGAAAAAAATTATATATTAATAATCTTTTATACCTTTTCACTTTATACATTTTGTTCGTTGAATATTAATCTTTATACTACAGGAGTAGAAAATTTTATTTTGAAAAAATAAAGAAGATTCCTACCAGAATCTATAAAAATTGCTATTTTCGCATATACTACAAAAAATCATTGAATCCAAAAATGTATGTAAATTAATTAATTTTGTAATTATATATTCTTGATCTTAGAAATTTCCTTAACATTTCTACGCAAACCCCATTAAAATTACTCCAGTTTTATCAAAGTTACAGTATTTAATATATATATTTTCGAGTAAATTCAAGATTCCTAAAATTTACAAAATAATGAAAAGTGCCGTAATAATGGAAAATTAATAATCCGTAAATTTTATCTATGGAACAGACCTTCTAAATGAAAAACTGTTTCAATGCCACCATATTATATAATATATTTTTTATTGAGATATTTGGGTTTTTATTGGAATATAATATTTATATTATATACGAGTAATTAGCTAAAACTGATTATGTGCTATGATAAAAAAAATGCCATCTTAAAGCCGATACTTTCCTCTTCAAAACGCCGTATTACAATTATTTATATCTACATTATAACTGTACAATAGTTTATAATGTACTCCGCCGCGCTTCAGAAAATAGAGTCGCGCGGATGCGGTACATATTCTTATTTTACCGAATTTTTTCCGGACAAACCATTGCTCAGACGAAAGAAACGCAACAAACCTTTTTTGATGCAGAATCCTCCTCTACACGGTGGTATTTTTTATTTTTCTCCACCTTCCTCCCAGTGCGAAATATTGAAAAATTTCGAAAAAAAAGTTTTTTGATTTTTTTTCCAATCTACATACTTTAAGGTACTTTAAGGTATTGCTAATTACTTGTAGTTGTTACCCCTATCGTGTGGCCTATATAATATACAAACTGGACGCGCATAGGTTATCGCAACGAACGGGGTTAAAACATCATATCAAAAACCAATCTATGCGAAAATAAACTTTTCCATCTCTTGTAAAATTAAACTTGTATTTAAAGTGGTATTTGCTATGAAAAAGAAATTTGGTTTTACATCAAATTCAACCACAGCGCGAGCATTACAATTCAAAACATTCCTTGTATTCGAAACTAGATTCCTAGATGGGATGATTTAATTCCAGCTTTAAAACATAAATAATTTTGGATTGTGAAGAGGCAGAGTGCGACTAGACTGGTCTCTGGCATGCTAATACCTTCTCCCTAGGGACTTTCATTAAACAAGTGACTGTCTACGTTCACAAGCCCCAACTAGGATTATGCGAATCTCCAATTAACTTACTTATTCACAAGGAAGGAAAAATGAACGTGAGCGTATTCGTTTAATATTGTATCAGAAGTAGGATTAAATATATATAGTACCGAAATTATTAAACTAGTCTGAATTTAATCGGAAGGTTTTATTCGTTACGAAAGTTCATAAAAATAAACATACCATTCCGAATAATTAATGGAGAAAATTGAATTCAAAGGGTTTAATGGGTTATTAAAATAACTTCGTAATCCTTTAAGCTTTAAAATCGACATTATAGCTCCACTAACTTCTAGGATATTTCCAATAACGCGAAAAGCTTGAAGGTCACTCTAAGGTATTCTCCCCCTCGGTCTCACTCTGCTGAAATAAGTATTACACCCCCAAGGTTCTACGTACCTACACTAATAGGCTTATTCTGTACAACTATCCGTAACAGCTGTAAACTTAACATCGATGTAGTTAAAATCGCAATGTTCACTCAAATTCAACAGCGCGGTTGAAAATCGTATTCTGAACATCCCGATGTAAAAAAATTATTGACAGCGCAATATTACATCGCAGCTAACTTCACTCATATTATGTTGGGCAGTAGAATTTGCCTAGTTTTTAAGTTATTGGTCCGATGATGTGAAGCAAGAGGTCATTTCATGGACATTTACAATTCAACTTATAACAAACAGTGTCAAAACTCTCCCAACGTCGAATGTTTTGGTCGGTGTTATTTTAACAGCGAAAATGTTAATATACATCGATGTAAGTTACATCAAAAGCGTACAGAATAGCTTTTTCGTAACATCTCTCGACCTTGAAGATTTACAGCGCTGTTACCGCTAACATTTTTGTACAGAATAAGCCCATACGTTAGTCCCAATTCACGATGATAACTGTAAACCTTTTTTTCGCACCTCTAGTTAACAGACACTGTAATCTGGTAATCAAAGCGTCTCTAACCCTAATTAAAAAAAAACCTGGCAATCTTTCCGTGTTTTACAAATTTTTTTCAAGTAAAAGATGTAAACAAATGCATGTGCTATTTACGTTCATATTTATATAAAGGGTTACATAGGGTGCGCTATACAGTATTGATATATTAAAAAATGAACATCATCCAAATAATTTGCGCTTCAGAAAATTCGTATAGAAGCTCTCTACATTATCGGGATTAAAAACCTGCAGCAAAGTTTTTTCTGTCGTTTTACTGGAAAAAAATAAACTTGTAGTTGACAAAACACTGAAACTTCTACCAGATGCGGATGAATGAAAACATGCACAGGTACGTGTTATGGTTTGGCATTCGTGGAAACTTATTTCAAAAGCGAGTATCATAAATTTTAAAAATGGAGGAATTTATCAGAAAAGTTTTAATTTTTTAAAATAAACCACGCGATTGATTTACAGGATTGAATAGTTTCAATTTATACAGTGCTATTCAAAAGTCACCTCCCCCCCTCGTATCTTTTGAACGGCTACACTTACATTGATAAAATTTGGAGGGTGAAAATGAAGTGTTGTAAACTTCTCTACGAATGCTAACAGGTGACCTAATAGTAATAGATGACGTCACAGTGCCACTCTGGCCAATAATTTTAAATAGGAGCTTATGGCAAGTGATATCTCGTTTGAAAGGCATTGACATTGGCAACATAGCCATATTAATTTTGTTTGGGTTTAAACCAATTTTGACGGATAAATTTAATAAATACCAAAATTATTGGAATGATTTTTTCGAATTTAATTAATCAAATATCAACAATGGTTTCTTATATCAAATGTTCGAAATGTGCTCCGTCTACTTCCTGACAGTAATACATCCTATTAGTAAACTCTTGTCGTACTCGTTCGAATGTGTCAGCTGAAATTGCACTGCATTCTTCAATAATTCTTTCTTTCAAAACGCCAATGCTATCTGGTGCTGTAGTATACACCTTGGATTTCAAGTACCCCATAGATAAAATCTAATGGTGTCAGATCTGGTGACCAAGGTGGCCATTATATAGGACCTCGCCGGCAGATCCATCTACCTCGATATTCTTCATCCAGGTAACGTCTTACTGCACCATAATAATGTGGAGGAGCACCATTTTGTTGAAATGTTATTTCCAGATGGCCGAATTCATCTGGATTATCTTCCAGAATTTCAAGAAATAATGCTCAATTGCATTTTGTAACATCTCCAGATACACTTCACCGCTTAAATTTGAATTTAGGACCAACTATGTGGTTTCCCAAAATACCTGCCCAAACATTCACTTTTTCTGGAAATTGGGTATGTTGTTCACGAAAGGTGTGAGCATTTGTGTCACTCCAATACCTTACATTTTGTGTATTCACATTTCCATTGAGGCAAAAAGTACTTTCGTCACTAAAACAAACTGTTTTTGTGTAATGTGGGTTTTGACTAATTTTATTTGTCATACATTCACAGAATTCGAGTCTTCTCTCGGGGTCGTCATCCGAAAGGTGGTGAACCA